>QLTV01002258.1:1491826-1537595 GCA_003457575.1 Thermophis baileyi
AGAAGTTTGATTGAACTCGCGACAAGTTTCCTTTTCCCATGGGCTTCTGTGGACACAACGCCAAGGAACGTGACGGAGCTACAAGTCCCAGGTAGGACGCGCGTCTCGCGGCCCAACATGTTCCACCTGCCAGAAATGAGTCTCTGTGAGACTCGTCATGCCGCCTCGTGGAGCAGGACTCTGCAAGGCCTGTTGTGCCCTTGCATGCACCAATGGCAGAAGGACCCCAGCTGTGCCGGTATGATGAAGTTTGCGGCAGTCCTGCAGTTCATGCATGCAACGGCACAATGAGCCTTGCTGAGTCCTGCTCCACGAGGCGGTGGCGGCAGGGAGGGGAGGCAGCGGCGATGGGACATGCAGTCCCACGCTCGCCGCCTACTGCACCCCCAAAATAATAAGCCCCCCCCCGATAATAAGGCCAAGGCCATATTTCGGGGGTCAAAAAAATACAAGCCCCTGTCTTATTTTCGGGAAAACACGGTAGATGCTCTCCATTCCTTTGCCAACTGCGGGGGCTCGCTTAGGATTGGACCTGGAATCTCTCAAGAAAAAGGGGGAAGACATAAAGATCCTTTGGCGGGTTTTTCTTAATTGTCTATCAATGTATTTATACCCGTTTCACTGAATGGAGACTTTATTCATAAAGAACTCACCTCAAACGGATGTCTGGCCTGGTCACTGGTCGAGGCTGAAGAGCTGGACCCATTTTCAACATTTCTGGAAGAGTTTAAGAAAAAAAAAAAAGGCAAATTACTCAAGTACGGTGGAAATTAGGATTCCTGAGAATGCTAGAGAAGAACTACAGCCAGACAAGGGAAACTGTACATTTTTAGATGCCTCTTAAAAAAAAAAAAGACACCACAATATAGATGAAGTCTTTTTTAAAATAGTGACATCTATGTGTTTTCTTCTTGTCTGTTTCATTGTTCTATTATTTAACTTTTGTTTGTTTAAACTTCCTTTTTATTTTGTTGTTTATGGTTGTAAATGCCTAGAGTAGCCCCATGGCAAGATAGGTAGCAAATCAATTTAATAATAAAATAATAATAATGAGTAACTTGTGTTGGGTTTACATGAGTGATAGAAACAATCTGTAACAGGCCTTCTTTTGGGGGAAAACAAAAATTGCCAGTATTTATTTTTCTTGTTTTTCCTTCTACTTGTTCTTTTTAATCTTTCCATTTCCTCTTCATTCAGAAACCCCTACCTTTCAGTTTTTTCTCAAACTGGGGGGGGGGGGAATTCCTTCTCTTCAACTTCCTTGTCTTATGATTTCTTCTGCTTTTTAATAAGATGGTGAACCTGTGCAGTGGGACAGGAGGCTCAGCAGCACCTAGCACGATGCTTATAAAAGATAAATGAGGCTGTGCTTTAAATTCCTTTCCAGGGCCCCACACATGCCAAATGTTCCTGGCAGAAAGAGAAATAACCCTGCTGCATGAATCTTCTCTTCCCTGCTTTATGTATACTGCATGCTGTGTAATCCATTCAGAAGAAAACCCCTTCCTGCAAACAGGGAGATTTACTTTCAGTGTCTTAATGATATTATTGTACCTTTTCCAAGGTGTAAACTGCTCTAGCCTACCTATTGTGAAGGATACAATAGACCCGTTTTAATTAAATATATTTATCTACTCCTGAAAGGAAGAAGGAGCAGAAGAGTATCATTTATTTTACTGCAATCTGAAACCAGTAATCCCAGCCCCAGGGGCTTAACTGGGTTAAAACCTGAAACCATCCCAGCTGGGAGCAGAAGCTAATTTAAATGTCTGCAGCCTCCTCCCATATTCCCTCCTGAAATCCTTTTCTGCCACCAACATGAAGACATTTTTACCTCCTCTTCTTTTATCAGGTTTTGGCAACCTTGCGGTCAAATTAAAAAATGTGCTTTTGGCGCAGGAATGGTCCTAATGTAGAACTGGAACCATTGAATTTGAATAAATTCGAATCTGCTTTTATTTTAACAAGGAAATAAAGCAAAAATAGTAGTAGTTCTTGATTGAGAGCCTTGATTATAAAATTTAATAGTGCCAGTGACCACACTGCAGAATGTAGGGCTTGGTAGAATTCATAACAGTAGAGGAATTCACCAAAAAGTCAGTAAGAATTCCAATAGATACAAACCCGTCCATGCAACTAACTAAAACTGGGGGAGAACAATGCATCTTTGTCAGATATAAGGGGAAACCAACCCCGCCCCCCCAAAAAACATTTGTGATATACAAGAGGATTTTGAAGAGAGGAGTTTGCCAAACTTTCTGAGCTGGTGGGCACTTTTGAGAAGTTCTCACCTTCTGGGCTGACAGAAGCAGCTACCAAATTCCACACAGAATCCTCCTTTTCTTTAGCAAAACCCTGGGGCAGCAATTTGTGATTTTCTAAGAGGCCCTCAGACATGCTTAGAAATAAAGATTACACTGGGGGATGGTGTTTATCTTTGTAACACACCTACTTCCCTTTCTTTAACTTTTAGTTTCTATTTTTTATGTACGATTGGGACACTGTTCCTGACAAGTGATTAAAAGAGGTATCTGAAAGCTTATTATGACCTCAGGCACCACACTGGAGACCTCAACTCTAGTTGCAAAGTCCCAAAGGTGCTTTTCAAAAGAACTGAAGAAGCTTCTTGGATGAGAAGCAAACATCTTCAAGGGGGAAAAAAAAAACCCAAGAAAGTCCAGTTGCCTTTTGAAAAGCCCCTTTGGGACAACCATGACCTGGATGATTGAGAAGCTCCATAGACATCCAGTTGCAAAGCTGTCACTAGGCCAGGTTTTATCATTACCACCATTTCTAAAGAGAGGGCAAGCACGAGACTTCAGTGTAAAAAGGAATAAATATGGCCTTGAAAAATATATGCAGCAACTGTTAATAAAATATGAGCTTAGCCCAGGATATGGGAAAGTGTGAGAAAGAAACTCAAGGTTGCTCCACCTTGATTCTCTTTGGTCAAAGAGGAAAATGCACCTATACCGAGCCATTGGTTTGCTTAACAACTGTGGTGTGATTTGTTTAATGAATGTGGTGATTCGCTCAATGACTACTGCAAAAATGTCATAAAATATGGTGGCTGACCCGTTTTGCGGCCATCAGGACATATGACCTTACTTGGCAAATTCCATTATGGTCATATGTCAAGGACTAACTGTATCCATAATGCAACAAATGACTGGGCCTTGATATCAGCCCTTTGATATAAAGCAGATCAGGAAATAGGCTCCATAAGAAATGCTAAAACTCTTCTGATATAGGCTGTAATTATAGAATCTTGACAGTGTTTTCCCTCCTTTTGCTGAAAACCAGAAGTAGCAGTTTTCAGTCGTAAAATGCAGTCATGTGACAGCAGGACACTCCGAACACCTGTAAATGTGAACGTGTCGCTGGATGCCCAAAGTTTGGTCACATGGCCATTGAAGGCGGACCAACTGTCAGATTTTCAAATCCAGGTCATAAATCCCCTTTTGGGGGTTGGTCATAACTTCGAACGGTTGCTAAGCAACCAGTTGCGATTCGAGGACTACCCATATTAGGATCTAAACTGATCTTGGAAATTTAGCATTGCTTAAGCATATGACTTGCACCAGATATGAGTCAGCTAATGACGTTTAACCAGCTTTTGTGCCACTCCTTCCTTGATATATGTGTAACAGAAACAAACTCAGGAAATAAGACTGTATCACGTCCAACTTCAGACAAAGGAGATCATTCGTGAAGGCATCTGAGGGAAGTGGGCCAGGAAGAAGGGACAGAAATGCTGGGAAATGAACAATTTTTCTTCCTGGCCTCTGTGGCCAAGGATGATGGAAACAGTCAGTTATTCTAGGGAAAAGAAGATTTTTGGCTAAGGACCTTCATCAACTTTGCATATCTTCTAGATATGGGGAGTTTTCAACACAAAGAAACCAAGCATTTATCCACCAATCATACTGATTTATATGTGGCTCCAACCCCTCACATGTAGACAAAAAAATAGTTCTTGAGAAAACTAGTCAAACGCCTGACCCAGAGCTACCCCACATACGCATTTGTCATTTTCAAAAGTAAAAAAGGCTTGTTACCTTGGTTCTTCGGGCAGCTCTTCAATAAAACCAGATTCGCACCTTGGGCAAATGTAATCCTACAGGAGGAAATGTTGTGTGAGAATGCTTTACGTTCAAAAATCCAGCAAGGAGCAAAAGATGGGAGATTGGCAGGGTGTTCTCCGGCAAGAGCAACCACTGTCAACCACTGTCCAGACTTCAATGTTCATCAATTCAACAGATCCGGCCTTGCCTCCATTGGCAGCTAACCTTTCATGAATTAGAATCACTTATAGCAGTGTTTCTCAACACTGGCTTGCTGGGGAATTCTGGGAGTTGAAGTCCACTCATCTTAAAATGGCCAAGGTTGAGAAACACTGACTTACAGATTTCCTATCACTTCACTCAGGCAGTGGTATAAGTTTTTTTGCACATTAAAAAAAGCAAATGAGAACCCTCTATACTGAAAGTGGTTCTGTTTTCTACCATACACAAGCAGAGGTTTCCGTAGTGGATACTTGTCTCACATGCAAAATTATATTCCCAAGTAAAAAAAAAAAAAGGGGAGAAGCAAAGCGGAGTTCAAGTACAGGTGGTCCTGTAATAGTAGTAAGTAAGTCGAGAACTACTTGCACCTCTTAAAAATAATTACATATGAAGGAGAAAGCACTGGATTGGCTTGTATTACTAAGGTGATCTAGCATTTTTTTCTGAATACAGAGTGAAAGGATGGTTTGCTCTCTTTTGTTAAAAGCTGGGAGACATTGCATGCTTGCCTGGCAACTGCAGGCTGGCATTCTGAAGAACCCTGATTTATCACAACAAGCTGCCTGCCAGAGCAGGTGTTCCCCAACCTTCCTGGGATGAACTTGCAGGAATGCATTGTAAACTTGCATCTGAACTTGCAGGAATGCATTGTGGGCATTCCTGCAAAACGGCTATGGGGGAGACAGTGTATTCACAAGATGGCAGCTATTACTTGGAAACCGCTTCTGGACTTTGTGCTCAAGACAGAGAAAAATGAATCCTTGATGTTGGGTTTTGCTGATTAATATAGTTAATTGATATAGAAATAGCTAGTACTTGTTAAGTTGGTAAAGTAAAAACGTTGAGGCTATGATTTTATTCTGTGCTTTATTGTGCTGAAAAAAGCTGGATTTTCCCCCCCTTTCCCCATTTACTTACACCTTCCTTCCCCTTTTCTTTCCCTTCTCCACTTTCTATTATCTGTATTGTCTTCTGTGTTTTATATGATAATTTTAAATTCTTGGAATATCCCCCCCCCCCAAAAAATTCTAGCTATTGGGGACAGGAGGGCTGACTTGTCAAAATATTCCATCGCACCCACTATAGACTTCTCTCTACTATTATCCTTGGTGGCATATCCTATTTTTTAACAAAATAAAATTATTCTTGAAAGATGTAAGTCAGATGCGGTTAGACGCAATGCAGGCACCTAGGGAAATGCTGCAGACTGCAGAACCAGCACCCAGAGCCAATCTGCACCTGGTTGGCTATGTCCACCAGCAAATATGGTTTAATTACTCCACAAAATGAATGCTTTATGGGCCTTTTGCTGAAAATGATAAAAATGAACTGATGATTGATGGATCTGATGATTGGAAAGGAAAAAATATGAGAAGAAGGGAATCACTTGGTAACTGTACAGAAAGAGGATAGATGATAAATTTATTTTAAAGATTGGAAGCCACTTCTTTATACTTTTTTTCCTTTCTTTTTTCCTATTCACCACTTTCATGTATTCATAATTTTTTTCTTAAAATCGTAACATTTTTTACTATTGTATAAAATTCCTCAATAGAAACAATTTTTTGTGTGAAAGAATATTATGTAAGACTAGGGTTGGAATTTGCAGCCTCCAAAGAAGCCAGGATTTGTAAACTAAACACTAACCTTAGTTTACAATCCCTTGGAAGTAAAAAGCCAGGGATCTTGGCTTAGATAAAATAATCAGCTTCCTTTTCCTAGCTAGCTTACCTTACCATCATCCTCTGGCAGAAACAACTGGGCTGCAAAGTAACCAGCACTCCATTCTTCCCTGGTAAGCCAGTTTCCTTTAGAACCCAACTTCCTGTTGTGTCCAAATGCGACAATATGACCACTATTCATAGTAATCCAGGGCTCACTCTTATCCTGCCTTTGGAATAAGTACTTGGCTGTTTGATTTTTTTTTAACTAAGGCACCGATTTACTTTTCGTGTACAAAATAAAGTTGCTCTCCAAAGACATGTAGCTATGTATACCTTGCCCACTTGGGACTGGACTACCCAGCTGACTAAACTCCATGTGATGGTGTTTTTTCCACAACATTTAAGACAGACTTTTTTTTTTCCTCCTGGGAGCTCTCCAGACAGACAGATGGACCTCAACTCCCAGAATTCTTAGCAGCCCTCATGTATTTGAAGGGCGCCATCTTGGGGAAAGGCGTTCCCAGGCGATCATGAACCAGGAGACCTCTCCAAGTAGACAAAATCCAAGTTAGGGCTTGTACTCTGAATGTGGTTTATATTTATAATAATAACAATGAGAACACAGGTTAATAACAATGACAACTAAAAAAAACAACAAGCAAGGTGGTAAGTCTTTACCAACATTCTTCAAGTCTGATGTAGCAAAGGTTTGGCTCGGTGATGACAGAATACTTAACAGGTTGCCAGGAACCACAGGACGGTGAGGGATTTAAGGGGAGAAGGTAACCAAACAGCTCCAGCAAAGCAGACTTTGGGCCCACAGCCGTCTCTGTGACACAAAGTCTGTGGCTACTCAGGATTACACCAGTAAGGGGACAGGGTGCGAAACTGGTAAGCTGTTTGGCGACAATTAAGAACCAAACTCTGAATAGGCGGTGAGATCAGCAGAAAGCTGGTCTGCTTGGGGAAACTAGTTTTCCCGGATTGAACACGTTTCCTTAACAAATAGATGATGATGATGATGACGATATTTGCAAGATTCGCTCCGCATGGGAAGGTACTGACTGCATTAACCACAGTTTGTCACACAAGTCATAACAGTCTTTATTTGCAGATAAATTATAAAACACGGCTTAAAACAAACCCGATTCAAACAAGACACTTGACTAAAACCAAGCAAGCTGTGTTGTAATTTGGCACAACGATCAGCTTGTGGTGGGATTTATATAGTGATAAATCATGATTTATTTAACTATGGTTACCACATGAACACTTTATGGAAAAGTGACACGGGAGAAACCCAATCTCTAAATGGGCGGATAGGTGAATGCAAGAGGCAAACTATTCCTACACCATGACCTATAACTGGCTGAGTTTTAGCAATACGTTAATCCAACCTAATCAAAGTATATCACTGGCCTAAGCTTTTAAAATATTTTACATTCTTGACAAGATATAAGCCATTTTTCACTTTGCCTAGTTAGCATGATATTTTGTGCAGGATGACAATATGGGTTATTTGTTTTTGGGTTGGTGTGATATATTAACCCGTTCAAATAAGAATCCAAGGTTTATAAACCAACATAACCAACAGATTTAAACATGTTATAAATAAAAATCTAGCAAACAGTAAAATTGTTTGGCTTTAGAGTGCAAGACACAAACTGGATTCTTACACCACTGTCTGCAATTGGATGAGTTTTAGCAAGACATTAATCCAAACTAAGCAAACATCACAGCATAGTGTGAAGTGTGAATCCACTTGCACACTGAATGAAGAGGTCACATATTGGGTTAATCTTTAGTATAACCTGTTATATTACGGTCTGAAGACGCTTCAGTTTAGATTCCTGCACTAAGTTGCTGATTCGGTTCAAGGGCCCAGGGATCGATTTGACTCTAGAATTCTATGGTTCAGCATATCTAATGAATCTATCCATTGCACTGCAGTTTGCAAACCACCATATGACTTAGCATGCATGCTTTGTTAATCAGATCATACATACAGCCTGGCTAGTATTCTCAGACATCAAAGGTCAGTCATATTTTCAGTATCTGCTCTGAGGCTAAGCTGATGTCCTTGGAAAAAAAATGAAGTTATTCTCTACATCTTGGGGTCCTCTCCCCCCACCACTTTTTTAAGGATGTGATATTTAGGAGTGTGCTTGTCCTTAAATCAGTATTTCTTACCCTTGCTAACTTTAAGATCTGTGGACTTCAACTTCCAGAATTCTTCAGCCAGCTATGGAATGAAGGGAATTCTGGGAATTGAAGTCCATACATTTTAAAGTGGCCAAGATTGAGAAAAGTTGTTTTAAAAAAAAACCAAATGCCAGTCCTTCACTCTATTGCTGCCTCAAGATATGGTAATGGCTACCATTAAATGTGGCTTCAAAAATGATGAGATGGATGCCGGGAAGTAGAAAATAGCTTATAATAGGTAAAGGTTCCCCTCGCACATATGTGCTAGCTGTTCCCGACTCTAGGGGGTGGTGCTCATCTCCGTTTCAAAGCCGAAGAGCCAGCGCTGTCTGAAGACGTCTCCGTGGTCATGTGGCCGGCATGACTAAACGCCAAAGGCGCACGGAACGCTGTTACCTTCCCACCAAAGGTGGTCCCTATTTTTCTACTTGCATTTTTTACGTGCTTTCAAACTGCTAGGTTGGCAGAAGCTGGGGCAAGTAACGGGAGCTCACCCCGTTACGCGGTACTAGGGATTCGAACCGCTGAACTGCCGACCTTTCGATCGACAAGCTCAGCGTCTTAGCCACTGAGCCACCGCGTCCCTTCTCCATTATATAATTATTATATAATTATATAAGCTCCATACTATAGCTTAGAATAGCTATATACAAATTCACGTTTCAGAGACAGCTAGCTTCCAGATAGCAGGTGTCAGGGACTACAGTAGAAGTAGACTAGTGTCCCAAAACATATTAGTGGGATGTCTGAAGGCATCTAACTGACCAAAGTGAAAGTAGAGTGAACCACTGATCCCATGCAACACTGAACTATTAGTTGCACCCCTTCGGGCCTTTTGGTTCCAAGCACCATGTTGGGTAAGGCACTTTCCTAGGAAAAATTAACACTTCCACCAGGGTCTCCTTCTCTGAAGGCACTCTGGATGAGCTCTGAGTGCCTTTATCTAACTTTTCCCAATATGCAATCTGCTTTGTTGGGCACACTGATCGTTTGCTTAACTTATTTCATAAGCTGTAACTGGCTGGGTATACACATGCTAACTGATATCCTATCGTTAGAAACCTTAACAGCAGGGTTTACATTGCACATTAAACAAACTAAATATATTACATCAAGGTTGCCACGATACATGAAACCAGCCAATGTGGGTTGTCATCCAACATTTACAGATGAGTATGTTGAAGAAGCCCGATAGATTTGGACTCATTCAGTAAATCATAGTAATGGTAGTAGTATATGCAAATCTTCTTGGCATGAGGGGTCCTTGGTGCTTTTTGAGCTTGATTGTTTTCTTGCAGGCATTTCATTACCCAAACTAGGTAACATAATCCCTCCATGCTGGTAGGAATAATAGAATAGAATAACAGAATAACAAGAGTATTCAAGTATTCAATAACAGTCTTCAAGTCCAACCCCCTGCTTAGGCAGGGAACCCTACACCACTTCAGACAAATGGTTATCCAACATCTTCTTAAAAACTTCCGGTGTTGGAGCACCCACAACTTCTGGAGGCAAGCTGTTCCACTGATTAATTGTTCGGTCAGGAAACTTCTCCTTGGTTCTAGGTTGCTTCTCTCCTTGATTAGTTTCCACCCATTGCTTCTTGTCCTGCCCTCAGGTGCTCTGGAGAATAGCTTGACCCCCTCTTCTTTGTGGCAGCCCCTGAGATATCAGAACTACGGAGGGAGTGGAGTTTGGTCTCAATTTATATTCTAGTCATTTGCCCTGTCAGTGTTGACTGGGAGTAGTCTCAGTGGTTCTTTGGTTGTTTACTGTTAGCTTGTTTGGCAGTTCCTCGATTGGGGTATTGTTTACTTCTTGTTGGTCTGATGTTAATGTTGGTGTTAATCTCTGTTCATCTGGGTGTTGATTGCTGGTAGGGACACCTCCCCACCCCCCAGCAATCAATATGCAGATAAGCAGAGATTAACAGCAGAAAACTTTTATCTGGGATTCTAGAAGCCCAACAAGCAGAGAGACTGCTTTCATTCTCATACTTCTTTAAAATGTTTCTTGATTGACTTTCAAGGCCACTATCTTCCCAAGGTGACTTACACTACTCCAATACACACACACACACATGTATGTATGTATGTATGTATGTATATATATATAACCAACTCGTAACTTGCAATTAACCAATCAAATAGTCTTATCAGAAAATACACATGAATAGATTCAATGAAAACCTGCTGGAGAAGTAACACAAACAATCGTTTTCATCACCAGCTTGGGGAAAATATAAGTTTTTAAAATCTTTCCAAGCCGATTATGTGCAGAGGCCTTACATATTTTGGGAATGCCATATTCCACAGAGTATCACTGGGAATGCCATCTCTTTTTCTCATGAACATTTCTTCCTAAGAACTGTCAATATTGAAAATTATACTACCTTGGTTCTGGATCTATGCCTTTAATTCCATTGCAACTTCTCATAGGCAGTTAGGTGGCAGCACCCAGCTAAAAACTCCACTATCTGGAATCAGATATCAGATTAATATTTGAATGGGAAACCACCAGAAATCCCAAAGCTGCAAACATCTTGGAAGGAAGCAACAACACATTTCTGTACTGTTGACAAGGACACCACATTGATATTGAGTTTGACTCAAAGGAGAACATACATTTACCTCTCTTCCCCTACAATAAGCTCCACCCTGGCAGTTATCCTTCCCACCCAGCCGTCTGCTGCTCTTCTGCTTGCACCATTTCCACTCACAAATTCCTCTGACTCAGCTGGACCACAAGCTTAAGAACAGCTGCTGCCTTTGGTAGTGAAGATCGAATGCAGGGCCAAAGTCTATCCCTGAATGTTAAACATTTAGGAAAAGAGAACATTTTTAAAAATCCTCTCCGATATCTTCAAAAGCATCTGACTTAAGCTAAATTAAAGGAAAACAAAAGTAACTTTTAGCACTATTGTTCTAAGCCAGTGTTTCTCAATGTTGGCAACTTTTTAAGATACATGGACTTCAATTCCCAGAATTCCTCAGTCAGCATAGGGAGTTGTAGTTCATGCATCTTAAAAGTTGCTAAGGTTGATAAACACTGTTCTAAACAGCAGCAGCACAGATGGACTGGAGGTTCAGAGTTCATCCACAACACCTGACTATCACGGAAAAGTATTTCATGCTAATTTTCTAGCCATAAACTTTACACCATTTGACTCCACGGGATGTTCTCCAGGTATTTGTGACTACAACTTCCAGAATTCCCCGATTGAAGGAATAATGCTGGAAGTCAGTGTCACTATATGGCAGATGTAAAATACTGAGGCATAAAGCAGAAGAGCAGGCACACATTATATTGCCCCATAACATGGGTTCCTTGGTTCAGATTTGGAGCAACATATGATCCCAGCCATTGTGAATTGTAAACCATAGATTTTGATGTAAGGCTGTGGGAAATCAAACCGCTACAGCTTGTTTAGTAAACTAGGTTACACCACAATGCATGGACCCAGCCTGACAGTCACTTGCTAAGTATAATAATGATTTATTAAACTTGTATGCCCCCCTCCTCAACTCTAGGATTCTATGAATATAAATGGGGATTTGTGGTTCATAGCTCAATCTTTTAACCAGCATGATACATTCACTTCTTGAATGAATGAGACAGCTGGCCAGCCACTGATGAAACAGAACCCTGAGCAAGATGGAACTTTAATCTGATCTAGAAGGCCTTTGCATATTCTTAGGAAGGACCAGGTCTTTTTACTGACAACAAATAAGTGGGATAAACTGAGTCTGCTTGTTCAATAGATAAAAAAGGTATATGCATGTATAAGAAAGAGCTGTATTGTTTCATGTCTGGCTTTTCAGCTTCCCACTACAATCAAAGGCTGAGCAAAGTGGGCTTACCTTGCTCTGATCTACCATGGCTCTTCTTGCTCTCAGATACATCCTTATGGAAAATGAGTCCATCCACAGCCATTAACCAACAGGCTTTTAAAAGGAAAAGGAGAGGACCACTTACCATGAAAGCTAAAGGTGGATTCAGCCTCAAATGCTGAAAATTGTTTTAAAAAAACCCATCCTGGATCATTGATGTAACTGAGAAAACAAACAAGCAGCCCTGTTGATTCAAACCAAGATAAGCCCATCTTGTTCAACATCCTGCTTCCCACTGTGGACATACAAATGCCCTAATGGAAGTCCACAAAATGGACCAGAAGGCAACCCTTATCCTCCACTATTTTATCCCCTCAGCAGCAAACCAGAAAGTACTATCCTCGGAAAACTACAATGTAAATGACAAGTATCAATGGCTGCGTTCACAGATAAAAGGGAGAGTTAATACATGAAAAGCATTGAAACATCAAACAAAATGGTACTTAGGTAGTCATGTAATTCAAGCCCCTTTCTCAATACCTTCAGTGGAAGTCAGAGCATCGCTTCCATAGCCCATGAGTTTCACTGCTACAGTGTTTCATTATTTACAGGTTCTTGGTAAATATGCTTCTGATTTCAACCTGCTTATCTCAATCCTGCTCTCTGGAATGACAACCAAAGTCTTTCATAACACTTGATTTCCAAACCCTTCACCATCTTGATTACCTTTAATTCTGTGTATGGCTTACTTAAAAGGTGGAATTCAGAACAAAACATATTACTCCACATGAATCTTAACACAGAAATAAAATGAAATTATTATTGACTATGATCCAATCAACTCACCTTAGCTAAAACAATTACACTCTCCTTCATTTACCAATCCTTCTCATTTCCCCTCCTTCTCATCTGTTTTCCTATTTTTAAACAGTAACATTTTGGGGATAAAAGCCACTATACTGTACCTGCTTTTTGCAAAGTGACATGTACAGTGACATTCCAGAGAAGTAGTAATTGTGTTAGCCTTCTGTAGCCAACCAAGCATCTCATGCATCTTAAAGTATCAGATTAATTATATATGTTCATGATGAGGTAGGCAATACATACAATAACCAAGTTAAGCCTGAATGTACATGGATCACATAATATTGTAAGAATATCATTAAACTTTTTATTCATCCAGCCTAAGACTACATTTAATTAGCAGGGCATTAGATTGTTGGGTTGTGTTCAAATTGTGATACATTAAGACACATTTTCCTATGTGCAGCACTAAAGCTATACATGTAAAAAAAAAGGTTCTCTTAGTTGCCCCACCTTTGGTTATGCTCTAGGATCTATTTTTTCCTTTTGATACTGATGGCTTTCTTAGCAGGAAGCAGGACGTGAGGGGATTTCTCTCCTGCAGCAGTCCTCGCAGCAATTTGGTTCTGAGGGATACCATTTTTATAAAATAAATGTCAACAGATGAGTCTCAGAGAATCAATCCTAAATGAACCTGTCCACAATCCCCTCAACAGGCAGGGGCAGCTCGATCCAAGTATCTGGAGGCCTACAAGGCTCATCACTCCTGTTTTGACAGTATCAAGAGTGAAACCAGTCTCCCCCAGCCCGGCCTGTTTCACACGCGCTTGGATTCAAAGACCCATGATTCCCACCGAACAGCAGGAACAGGTGAGAGGAAGTGCAGACGACTAGGGAAAAAGCCGGAAAAGGCAGAGATGCCCACCTCCCACTTTCAGTGGATCCTCCATGTATACGGCTAGTCTACCTTGGAGGTCTACCAAGTGGGGGAATTAAAGCGGAATGAAAATCAAAAGGATTAAATCAGCCTTGGGCGACTTGACACTCTCCGTATATTTCAAAACTACAGTTCCCATCACTCTCAGCCACCAGGCTAACGGCCATGCTGGATGGGGACGGTGGGAATTGCAGTCCCCAGCTTATCAGGAGGACATCAAGTTGAAGACGAATCAGCTCCGGTATTACCATCACCACCGACCCTTCCCTTTCCCTCCTCACCGGTAAGCGCGGCGCGATCTCGGCCGAGCAGCAGTGGCAAAAATACCGTCCCGGCTGCGGGGAAGCCTCCGCCATCTTGCTTCCTCCTTTTCCTCTTTCCTCCCTCCCCCGCCCCCTCCCCTCGGCCCTTACAGGGAGGCAAAGACCGCCACACGCTGCGTCAAATTACGTCAAGACGCTTGGTAACGCAAATGTGCTACGGCGGCCGTGCAGGTTCAAGAACGGGCCATCTCTGAGCAAAGGAGGGGCGGGAAGTCAGAGATCACAGAGCTTTCCAGTCCTAGACCGGCCCCTTTCTGCCGGAAGGAGGCTGAGAGGAGGCGGACTTGGTAGAGTGGTGACCTACAGACCGCCGGGCAAAGGGCGGGTCTTGCTTTTAAAGCCACGTGACTTCTTCCTTCTTTTTCAGCTTCTGCGTTCTCACGTTCTGCGGAGTTGAAATACATAGCAGGCAGGATGAGGCTTTGTGGTGTAATACGAGTCCGTCTTTTCTTCCTCTCCCGTCTTTTTACAACCCCACCCGCATTGCAAGCTACAGAAGGGAGTCTGCGGGCTGATACAAAACTTCGTTAAGTTTTTCTCTCTTTTTTTTTATAGCCACCGAATAGTGTTTGCAGAACACTTTATTTTATTTATTTATTTATTTATTTATTTATTTATTTGTCAAACATGTACAAGATAGCAGGTATAGGTATAATCATAAACATAATCAAAGTGAATACAGATAGATGAAGACAATAGGACAGTAGGACAGGGACGGTAGGCACGCTGGTGCGCTTATGCACGCCCCTTACAGACCTCTTAGGAATGGGGTGAGGTCGACAGTAGACAGTCTAAGGTTAAAGTTTTTTGGGTTTGGGGAAGAAACCACAGAGTCAGGTAGTGAATTCCAGGCATTGATCACTCTGTTGCTGAACACTCTTGATCTTTAATTGACTTAGTTTAACAAGGGGGCGCAGATTTAATCTGTCTCCCTACTGAAGTGCAAGCCAGAAAAATACTCATAAAAATCGGTAAAGAAATGTCATTAGTTGAAACCGAGTTTGTGGACATCATTTAAACAATCACTAGGGGGCGCTTGCCTCCTACTGATGTATATTTCTATTCTGCATAAGTAAATACCATGTTTTCCATAATCTAACAACATATCAGAGTAGTTAGCCATTGATGCACAAATGTGCAGTCGGTATTACCAAAGAACTTTTCTCCATGCATCTCGGACTGCCTAGCTTTCATCGCCTGTTGTCTCAAATAAGGGCTGGAGATCTGAGTTTCTTTCTGCTTATACAGGTAATCTTCGTGATCACAATTAGAACCAGAATTCCGTTGCTAAACGAGGCAGTTAAATTATTCTATCCTGATTTTACGACTTTTGCCACAGTTAAAACAAATCAGTGCAGCTGTTAAGTGAATCATGCTGTCTTTAAATGGATTCAGCTTCCCCCATTGACTTTGTCTGAAGTTGCCTGGGAAGGTCGCAAATGGCAATTGCATGACCTCAGGATGCTGAAACTTGTAAATTGCATGCTGGTTGCCAAGTGCCCAAATTTTGATCATGTGACTATGGGGATGCATGATGTGAAGACCCGTTATTTTTTTCAATGCTGTTGTAACTTCAGTTGCTAAACAAATGGCTGTAAGTTACTTGACTTACCTATTTTTATTTCAAAGGAATATGGATGGTATTGTTTTGGGACATTAAAGATGCTGCCAGGTAGAGCAGATGATGACTAGCCAAGTATGATTTCAATTTTATGGCATGGTTTGTTGTGCAGTGTCAGTCTGTTGTGGTTTCATCAGCAAACTATGGTCAAATACAGTGCCTACCACCCAGCCAATACTGACAAGTCATTTGCATTTGATTCTAGACTTTCCTGTTTCTAAATTACCTTAATATATTTAACACAAAGTCTGTAAAGATACTCAGTCATCCAGGTCATGGTTGTCCCAAAGATGCTTTTTCAGGAGGCAACTGGGCTTTGTTTTTTCTCTTTTAAGACTTTCCCTTCTCATCCAAGAAGCTTCTTCAGCTCTGAGTGGATGGTGGGGAATGGAAGGATTTATATTCCTTGCACACAGCTGGTCATTTGCATCCTTTTTGAGGGTCCTTGAAGCACTTGATGTTTATCTATGACCTCAGGGTCACCTGAGTAGTGCTAATGCTTCCTGTAGTCTGCAACTTGGGGAGGGGGGAAAATCCGTTCATACTCCCACACCATTCGAAGGGTGTTCATCCCAAATTGCATAGCTAAAAGTCTGTAATCCTTCCATTCCCCACCATCCAGTCAGAGCTGAAGAAGCTTCTTGGATGAGAAGCGAAACATCTTCAGAGAGAAAAAACAAGAAGTCCAGTTGCCTCCTGAAAAAGCACCTTTGGGATATATTTAACAGTTTCTGAATCTGGGAGATACTTGGTCATAAGTACTGATACATTTCTCCCACAATCTAGGCTGCTTCTATTATATATGTGTTTTGTGCCTTTTGGTTAATCTTGACTCCTGGCAACTACACAAACAATGTGAGGTGTTGGGTTCCTTCCCCCCCCCCCACCTTTTGATAGTATTTTTCAGAAGTGGTTTGCAACTGCCTCCTTCCTAGGAAAAAAAGAAGGGATCCAAAGTTGCCCAACTGGTTTCTGTGCCTAAAGCAGCATTACAACTCACATTCTCCTGGCTTCAACTCAGCCTCTTTAATCATTTTCGCCAAACTGGCTCTGATTTTTACAGTACCCTACAACAAAAAAAGTTATGGTAAAGTGGTTTTGAATTGTGGTAGCTGAATAATGAGCCTCACCCAAAAGGCTTAGACTGGGGGGAGGGGAAGCAATCTGTTATGGCAGCTAGAATTTCTTGTTGCTAAATTTGTATTCTGTTGTTCTGTAAAAAATAACATGCGGAGCAGCTCATGCTATTGTGGATAAAAACAGGATTAGAATGAAAACATTAACAATTAAAAATAATCAGTGAAGCAGCTTTACTGCAACTCACCAATTAAAATCTATTTCAGTAATATCATCTTAAAGCTTACCTGCCTGCCTGAATAAAAACATGTTTACCTGTCAACGGAAGGATAAACTCTGTGGGTTAACACAGAGCTGAGAGGCAGCTGTAGATAATAGACCTCATACTGATGGAAATGTGGATTGTAGGAGTTTAGGTAGGATGCGCAAAGGCATAGCAAAATGCATTTGAGATTTTAAGATGAAAAGAAGAAACTATCCAGACTCATTGGATGGATTCACCCATTACGTTATATCAGAATGGAGGCGTTATGTCAAACCTACTACAGGTAGTCCTTGAATTACAACAGTTCACTTAGTGACTGTTTGACGTTACGGCACTGAAAAAGTAACATATGACCATTTTTCATATTTAGGACCATTGCAGCATCCCCATGGTCACGTGATTTACATTCGGATGCTTGACAACTGACTCACATTTATGACGGTTACAATTTCTCAGGGTCTATGTTTTGCAACCTTCTGACAAGCAGTGTCAATGGGGAAGCCAGATTCACTTAGCAACCGGGTTACTAACTGCAGTTAACAACTGCAGTGATTCACTTAACAAATGTGGCAAGAAGTGTCATAAAATGGGGCAAAACTCACTTAACAAATTTTCACTTAGAAACATAAATTTTGGGCTCAATTGTGGTTGTAAGTTGAGGACTACCTGTACTGTACATAACCACTATGGCTGTATTGTGGTGGCCCCATCTTATGACTTGGTCAATGAACCATGGTTAAAACAGAGCATGATAAAGATATTACTTAATCACATGTCATCTCTTAAAGAGCCCTAGTCAAACTGGCAAATGAACATCTTTATTAAGATGGAAAATATATTGGAAATGTATTGTACAGGTTCCATAAAGTCTCATTATTTTTAAAGAAAAGTATCTTAATCTACGGTATGTTTATCCAAAGTACCCTCCTTTTCCCCACCCCTACTTGCTTTTTTTCAGAAAAGTCTGTTATTAATGTTACATCTCATATTCAAAACAAAGGTAGACCTAAAGAAATCCAAAATCCATGGTTAGATGATATTTTATTCAAAGTAGTGTGTGGAACCATCTGAAAATTTTCCAGAGTTTTTCATCAGGCTAGGTAGAAAAACCCTAAAAGTTGCTTAAGCCGGGGGTCCCCAACCTCCAGGTCACGGGGCTACGTCTTGTTCGGAACTGGGCCACAGAAGCAGACGAGCACACGCATGTGTGCACAGCTTCACTTGTGTGAGCAGCACACACAAACACAGCTCCATTTGTGGGAGGGCACGGTGGGCACGTGTGCCCGCCTCTCGCACAAATAGAGCTGCACCCGTGAACACGCGTGCTCACCCGCCGCTCGCAGGTAACCATTCTCCCTCCCCCCCCTTCTGGTCTGCAGAGCCAAAAGGTTGGGGATCGCTGGCTTAAGCTGAAATAAAGATGTCTGCTTCAACACTGCCGCCACAGGCCTTCACTCATGCTGATTTTTAGATAATCCATATTTTCAATTTTTTTTTACACAGCATGATACAATGCTGTTGTCAGTATACAAAACTACGATGTGTATTTCTATTTCTCACATACCAGAGGCCATTGCCAAACCTTTGCTAATGAAACTTTTCTTAATGTGGATAATATTGAGGATGTCATAGTCATTTCAAAGTGTATGTCCCACATTATTTTGCAGCCGGATCTGAACCTTAGTGCTATATTATTTTATATATTCAAAATAATTTGAGTATTAGTGATCCAAATTTAGAGTCTGAATATCAGAATCTTCCAATAAATTTGGCAACACATGAGGTGAAGAGCCATGTTGCCTGTGAATCACTGAATATTGCTATTCCAGGGTCCAGCGATGTAACTCAGCCTTCTGCTTCTACCTTCTTTCAGCCTTTTCAACAGTCCAGAAAGGTAAGTCAATATTATTATCCCTGTATGGCAGATGGGAAGGCTTAAGAACATAAGAAGGTACATTATGACAGACTAGATTATTTATCCATTCAGTATCCTGTGAGCAAAGTAATTCTTTAGTTCATCCCTCCCCCATTGAATTTTTGTCATGCAAAAAAATCAGAGGCTGCCATTCTTTTTAAAGAAAGAGAATGAAGAAAAACTGATGAAACGATTACCTTTATCCTCATTTCAATTTAGGCACCATATTCACATGTTCACACAGATGTGCACGCACGCACACACACACACATGGATGGCATACACCTTTGAAAGTATCTTTTTCTTCTTTTTTAATATTTCTTAAACTTTACAAGGTTACAATCATCTTAAATATTTCTGAAGTTTAAATACAATCTGTAATAATGTTATAAAATGTAAACTTTTCAGTGTTTTTATTTCTTTATTAAGTCACAAAGGTTAATACCTGAATGTTTTGCGAAAAAAGTGATTAAAAAACAAAACAAAAGCAAAAACAAACAAAAACAAAGTACAGAGGCCAGGAGACAAAAGGCAGTCCCAGGCCTACTGTTTTCAGAGGTAGAATGTGGTTTCTTTTACGATTTTTAATTCTTATTACCTGAGTCAAAAAACTACATACGCTGTACAGATTGCATATCCTTGCTGTATTCGGTTTTTTTCCATTCAAAATCCCTAGAGAAAACCTGAAATTACATCTTATTTTTAAGCTGATATGCAAAGGAGAGTGGGGGGAGAGTATTATGTTCTCCCCGCCCCCAAATCAAGACCTCCCCTCAACACAGTGTTTGTACAAATGCAAGAACAAAAACACCCTTTTACTAACTAAAGCCATCCCTTACCCCTTTCGCAAGAATAAAAATAAGCCAATAAACTCCCCCCAAGACAAAACTTGATTGTGGGTTGAGCAAGCTGGAGAGCATTGCTTGAGGTCTGGAGGAAAAAAAAAAAGGTGGTGGATTTAAAATGCTAAATGTGTTAATAACGTGTGCTATTAAATAAGAAGAGAACAGGAAGAGTTATTCCCCAAAGAGACTGAGTGATCTTGCATCACCACTTCTAACTCAAGTCTCCTCCTTTTTACCCGAATGTTTTCACGAGTATCCATTTTTCTCTCAACTTCCTGCTTACAACTCCTCCAAGGCGCCAATGCAACTTTTCCAAAATCATTAAAGAATCTGGAATGTTCCTTGATAGTTGGCTTTAATTAAACTCACGTAAATGGAAACGCCAAAGCCAATGCTGGGGCTCAGCTCTTTTGAAAGTTTAAAAACAAGCAGGACGTATTTTTTTAAACCCACCACCATCTAAGTAACAGCCACAGCAAGCAACTCTGAACATTTTTTTTAACCCGCCCTTGTTCCGAGACCCTTCCCCCTACCTGCCTCCCCCGATACAATCAAGATCTAGACAGCAGGTTCAATTCCCCTGAGTTACAAATCCAATCCTTAGTCAAAAAGCTTGGACTGAAAAATAAATTTTATACGTTTCTTAGACACGCACGCGCACACGCCCACAATTACACACTCAAAAAAAGGGAAAAGAGACACAAACATACACACTCATTTTATATATATATATATATATATATTTATATTTATATAAATTTAGTTATAGAATCTTTCTTCTCCACCCACCTGCACACTAGAACCCAAACCCTCTTTCATCATGTTTATGGGGAAAATGCCAAGACCCACCCACCAATAATGAATAGAGTGATATGCTCAGTGGACGCACACAGGTTGGGAGGGTCTCTCATGCAAAATTGGCATATTTAAATTACTTTGATTGAGACCAGTGAATTTCAAAGGAAGAGCTACCAAAGTGATAACTTGCACTTCGTAGCTCCCAAAAACTCTCGCTAAAGGTTTGGCCACATTTAGACAATTTTATGGCTGAAGTACTACTACACACTTACTTTATGCCACACCTCACAATCTCTTTGTGAACATAAAGCAAACTGTCTATTTAACCAGCTTCCCTGTAATTTGAACTGATCGTCAAAAGCTGGAATACTCTGGGACATTAAAGCATTATTTGAAGCTGGGTTAATATCCTAGTTTATTCCAAAGCTAATAACCATTGTTTTCCCTATTCAAGTGAAATAGGAAATTATGGTTCGTTACTTGAATTGCAGCTCCTACAATGGAGCAGCAAACACGAGAAAGACACTTATGCATGTGTGTTACGTTACTAAAGGAAGGTAAGAGGGCTTTTGTCCTGCTACAACAAGCAGCCAACAGAGGTGGGAACAGTGCTTGGCCTAAACTTTGACAAGATGGCTACCTTAATTGCCTCTTTATTAAATACTCCCTATGCTGCAGGGAGAAGATGGTCCATCCAAATAGTTCCCGTTGGGGATGAAAGAGAGGTAGGAGGACAAGGATTCATAGGTCACAACAAAAAGGCTGCTTTTAACTCATTTTAACCAATCTAGCAAAGGCATATTTGGGAAGCAGGGACACAAACAGAACTTCTCAATAGGCTCACCTTTTTTTCACAGAACAGTGAAGAATATAGGAGCAATTCCTCCCCTCTCTCTCTGCCCTGTGTGAGATGTTTTTATCTACTTGATAGCCAATATATTCCTCACACAACTATATTGTTAGGTTTCTCCTACCTATAGCTAAGGTTAAACCAGGGATAACTTGCTTAAGGAAAGAATGTAGCAGAACATTTTTGCACAAAATTCTATCTTGGGCATGGCCTGCAGGGACATGGGCCTTGAGTCAAATTTGGATAATCATTTTAAGAATTGTAAAAATGCAGGGTGTTGGGGTTTTTTTTTTTTAAAGAAAGCTCTAATAGGAAACAATCAGACTCGCACAGGAGATGAAAGAAACAAAAATAGAAAATGTTGGCTATGTGGCAGAGAATATAGATACTGATGGACCTTACGGGCAATTGTGACTCAAGGTTTTTCTGGGAGGAAGTAGAGATTTCTTCATTGCCATACTTACAAAACCCACCTCAGACACACAATCTAGAAAACGACTGTTTTAGCCATTTTAGCCTATGAAATTTCCACAAAAGGTTGAGAACTCTTTGCTTTTTATTAAAACCCAATGAGGCATATCCTCAAATAGTCTGCTTCTGCAGAAAAAGTCTCAGATGCTTTCAGCTGGTTCCACCCAGTGAGGTGGACATGTAGATTGGATCAGAAAAACTAAGGGGCAGTCAAGTTTCCAGATCTCACAGAAACTCTAGACACCAAGTCTTCCCTAGCTTGGCACCCTCCAGCAGTGATAGCACTCCAGTTCCCAGAATTCCTAGAGTGATCTTACACCACATTGTCTGGGCATTCTGGGAGTTGGAGTCCTTATCACATTTGGAGGGAATCATGTTGGGGAACGCTGATTCGGCACACAACATAAGAAAATACCAAGAACTGTGGTGAAGGCACGAGGGGGAAAGGCTCCAATTTCACAGCTAGTCTTCACAGAAAGTCTTCAAGTGGCAGGGCATTCCAGGGGGAGGAATGCTTCCAGACTGGGATGCAATACCACCCTGTTATCAGACCAAAAGAACACAGATGAGGGACACCTTGTCCCAGCGCTCTTCTCCCTTTGGCTGCCTATGGGTCACAGATAAACCCTCTGGCAATGACCACAAGTGGAAAGAGAAATGTGTCTCTTCCTCCTCCAACCCAGTCAGCATCTAATGAGGAGAAGCATTTTTTTGTAAGTGTGCCTGACGACAGCCATTTCCCCCCCCCCTTTTTGCATTCCCCTCCCTCCGTCAACAGAGAGTTCTGGAAGCAGAAGAGAGAGAGAAAAAGAATGGTTTGTGCCATCTAAAAAGGGTTAGATTCAGCCTTTAAGAGCACTTTTTTTTCTTCTCCCTTTCATATTTAAGCCACTTTGTAGTTCCTCTACACCCCTTAGAAGCCAATCTCCTGGATTTCACTTTCCGAAGGTTCCCCCCCCCCCATCTATGAGATACCCTCTGCTATCCTGAGAATGGAAAAACTCCCCATGTGTGGCAGCTTGTGGGGCTCAGAGCCCTCCATTCCTCTCAGAAAGTGAACCCATCCTCCTCCACCATTTAGAGACGCCATGCTTTGCCCCATGTTTCTAGACCTGGAGCCATTGTAACCAAGGGGTTTCACCTTATCTGGCATTAGAGGGGAGATGCTGAAAAGCTGAACTACGATAAAAGGCCCCAAAATAGATTGAAGTGCCTGGGATCTGTAACTCTGGGAAACTGCTCAACTTGGCCAGGACACTCTGCTTCCCAAAATGAAGTGCACTCCTTTCGGCATTTGTGGAACCTGGAGATAAGCTGAATTTTCCTATTCTTAGCATGCCCAAAAGCTGCTTGATTCACAACTCTGAATTCTCCACAACTTGCTACTTTGGCATCCGATCAGAAATGTGGGACTCCCATTTCCCAACACTCCCTTGCCAAGGTTTCCTCGTGTCTGGGTCATCCAACACAGCCAATTGGCTGAAACGGGTTATTCAGGGAAAAATGCATGCCTCCTGCTTGAAAACACTGACATTTAACTCAAATACTTTCTGTTATGCTGAATCAATTACAGTATCTCAGAATCCAACTTAAAAAAACCAGCCCTAAGGGAAAGGGTTGCCACATGTCAGTCTTTTGTATGATGCAACTAAGTGATAGCATTAAAATCCCAGCAACGAAGAGGCAGAAAGAACATATGCCTGCTTCAAAGCTCCACAAAAATTCTTAGAGCTTACTCGGGCTAACCACATAGAAAATTAAAACCTGCCAAAACGAAATCTTGACTCTACAGTGTGTGTTTAACGTTGGAAGGACGTCAGTGATAAAGCAACCTCTTCCAACTGTGTCTCCCCCTAGTTTTCAAGCTTCTGTCTCATATCACGGTAAATCCACAAATAGGGTCCTTCTCTTACAGAGGCTCCTGTTTCTTTGAAAGCGGCAGTCGTTTAACTGCACAGGCTGAAATAAATTATACTTTCAGAGGGCACGAAGGGAGTGAATTGGAGTGCCTATACCTAGGAGAATCGAAAGAGGGAATTAACCAAATTGCTCACCAGGGTCCACTTCCCTCAGCAGCAAATTAAAATGTGGGAGGAAAAAAAACCCATCAAAATAGGCACGGGGCCTTTGCGATGGCGAATGAGGAATATCTTTTGTTGATGTTCTTGGGATTCACTGGTCTTTTGCAAATGAAATGAAAATGCTGAACTCCAAAGGAAATTTGTTTTCCTAAAATGCATTAAAGGAAGAGGTCAGAAGGAAGAGAAAAACTGAAAACGGTGGCCTTGAAAAACAATGGTTTTTGACATTGCGAATATGTTATTTCCAAGCTATATTTGCAGAGGACCTACAGACCAAACTGTTCCTGTCACCTTCTCTGTTACTGCAAAAAGCAGTGGGGGGAAAAAATCTAGGTAGATGCCTCTCACGCAGCTGTTCTAAAGCAAACCCAAATATAGCTAGTCAAAGAAAGGATGCCAGAAGACTGAGCTAAGGGGCAAAAATGGAGTGACCTCCGCTAGAGATAATGGAGGATATTTGTCCTGCAGACCCTTCGATTCCTTATAAATGAAATTATAAATATGGCAGGAATGATTCTGGAGTACCATGAAAATCCCAACAACACTGGAGACTGGTAGAATCCCACGCACTCCCTGTGTAGTATTCAGGCAAACTTTGCTAAAAAACTACCTTTGGAGGCACAGGACAACTTGTAACAAGTTTCTAATTTCTATGTTCCAAACATATCTGAGAGCTAGCAAGGAAGCCAATCTTAACACAGTCTGAGTAGTTTTAGCGCTCTTTCTAACAAATTATGGTCTTCAAAGAAAAAAAAGGGAGGTTTTTTTAAAAAAAATATTAGTAGCTGCAAGCTGATTGTGAACTGTCTTTGGGGATTCTGTAGTGCACACACACACACACCCCAGTTATAATTCCCACCCGCCTGAGAGAGGTCATGATGATGACTATGCCACTCTCTTCTCTTTTCTAAATAGGTGTGCTTTGAAAAGAAGCTTAAGACAAAAGCAGCTTTGCAGAGATTATGCCACAGGTAAATGCTACTATTTAAATTGTTTTTAAGAAACCTCTGAAGTAATCAGCCACTCTGACCATATGACAGACGGAATCTTCTGTAGGTTAAGATAAAGAATTAGAAGAGAGCCAACAATTAAACAGCTGGCAGGTTGCTCCTTTCAGTCCTCATTCTCACAAACGCACAATCCATACGTGGGGTGGGGGCAGCTCTGTATAAAAATATTATCCTATGAAATGCTACCATAGCCCCTCAAACCCCACCCACTCCACACACAAAAACTACCTGAGCACCCTCAAAGCCCTACCCAGATCTGGGGGGGAAAGAGAGGAAGAAAGAGTCGGACAGCTCCAAGGAGTTGTTATCATCGCAAGAAAAAACCTATTTTAGAGGTGCTTTCCTTAACAAATGCAAAGACATGAAGCTTGCTTGTGGGTCCGATTTGGGGGGAGCAGAGAGATCTATTGAAAATAAACACTGTATTTACACCCTCCCTTTCATTTTCCTTAAATAGTTTGACAGCAGTTTTCAAAAAAAGGCAAGGAATAAAGCTTTCCCCAAATTATCCTCAATCTGTGAAATCCTTGATATCTGCATTTTTTTTATTTTATTTAGGGTTCCATTTCAAAGCAATCCTGTGAGAGTGGAGTCACACCAGCTGCTACTGCCGCCACTGCTACTTGTCTGGAGGTATCCCAAAGAATAACTTAACAAAATAAAAATCTAAAGGACACACAGTGCAAAGTGTGGATTTGCATGAGGTAAGGAGTTATGGATCTACAATGCATCACGTCAAAAAGCTAGTCTGCACAGTATTGCTCCGGCTCAGAATTTAACAACACCCCTCCAACCCCACTTAGCTTTTGTGTGGTGGTTCTTTCCAATGTATTCACTAGAAACAGACTTTCCCCAAATTGGTGCCCTCTGGGTGTGTAGGGACTGCAATGCCCAGAACCCTATGGAGCACAACCCTAAACAGAGAATACCAAGTGGGTTAAAAAATGTTTTAAAGGGGAGGAAAAAAAAAAAAACAGCAGAGGAAGGACGACGGGAGAAAACCATCATTGCAGGTGCTCCACTTCCCCTGAATTTTGTTTGGTGTTTGGTTTTCAGCTACATTGGAAAAAATGCACTTTGTTTTCTGAATCTTTGTCCCATCCTAGGACAGTACCATCCCTGAATTCCTTGCTGCCTGGGTGGGGAGAGGGGACTTTGCACCTTTGGAGACCCCCTGCACTATGCTCGTTACCCCCTCAATGTCCATGGCTGGATGCCACGTGTGGTAAGGTTCATCACTGATTCCACCCCCATCCAGCCCCGAAATCCAAGAAAACCCCATCCAAATGTATCGGGCAGGCCCTGATACCTAGGGGTATCAGAGGGTGGGGAAGGCACAATTTCACGCCCCCCACTGCACACGGGGGGAAACAGGGAAGGGGAGGGCCGGTCTCAAATGTCCTGTCCAAACAGTGTCTTCATTTTGGCGGGATGGAGGAGGAAGAAGAGGTGTGGTGGGTTTAAGGCGATAAGGAGTTGGTTGAGGTAGAAGTCGGTGCAGGGGGCACACCGACTTGTGAACCTGCTGCCGTGCCACCTGTTGCACCCCCGCCGCCACTACTGCCAGTGCTGCTGGAACTCCGCCCACTGTTGGCGCTTCCTTTATTGTGAGAAGACGAGGCTCCTGGAGTTTGGGCAAACAACACCCCTGGAAAGAAACAGGGAACAAAAATGGACAGGACAGGTTCACAACAGCTGTAACTCTTCTTTTCCCGCAGCCCGTCTTTTTGTATCTCCCTATAACAGGGGTCCCCAAACTTGGCAACTTTAAGACTTGTGGACTTCAACTCCCAGAATTCTCCAGCCAGCTGGCTGGAGAATTCTGGGAGTTGAAGTCCACAAGTCTTAAAGTTGCCAAGTTTGAAGACCTCGGCTCTATTCCCAGAATTCTCCAGCCAGCTATGCTGGCTGGAGAATTCTGGGAGTTAAAGTCCACAAGTCTTAAAGTTGCCAAGTTTGAAGACCTCTGCCCTATAATAATTGAAGCTCCCCCCCCCCAAACTACAGTATCACCTTTCAAGCAATGTAACCCATATGGATTAATATGCCAAGGTTAACTAAAAAGGGCAGTACTTTAGAGTAAGCACATTAGTTTTTACATCTTAGCGCAGAGATGTCACGCTAGATAGCAGCAGCTAGTCAATCTTGGCTGATTGTGAAAAGCTAAGCAGAGTGTGATCTAGTTAAAACTTGGATGGGAGCCCACTAGAAAATCCCGCACCTTTAGTCTGGATTGGGAAGTCAATTAAACACCCCCATCCCCCAATAAAGCAATGCCAGGAGAATGACATGAAGTCCTCCCAAGTCAAGATGAACTTGAGAGGTTCTCTTAACATGTCAGGGGGGAGCCTCCAGCTTAAGAACTGCTGCATACACTCTGGAGTACTCCAGGGTTTATGTCTTAGTGGTTCTCAACCTGTGGGTCGCGACCCCTTTGGGGGTCGAACGACCCTTTCACAGGGGTCGCCTAAGCACGCGCTAGCCCGCCATCTTGGTGCCACGCCCCCTTTGTCAATTCATCGCGCGCAGGGAGGGGGCGGGGGTCGCGGCGGCGGGGCATTAGAAAGGTTGAGAACCACTGTTTTAAAGGATTAAAATCAGCACAATAAGTTTATGTTAGTAACCACCTTTTGCCATCAAAAGCTTGCATTAACAGTGCATGCCCACTGCCTCTCTCATGATATCACGTCTCTGCCATACACTCTGCAGAATTAGAAAAAAATACCCCTAAGCTGTATGCCCCCCCCCACTTTCTTGTTTGATTAGGGCCGTGATGGCGAACCTGTGGCACGCTGAACCCTCTCTGTGGGCACGCGCACCGTCGCCAGCTGCTCTTCTGGTTTCCGGCGCACACATGCGCACCGGCCAGCTGGTCTTCAGGTTTCAGGTTTGCGCACGCATTCCGGTGTGCCAAAAAGGTTCGCCATCACTGGATTAGGGACTGGATGCTCACCATCCACCTTTTTAACAATACATGACACGGTTTATAGAACAATCGACTCTTGCCACTATGGCCAAGCATTTTCTCTAAGTCCCAACTGCATTTTCCCCTTACCTGCATACACAATGCCATTAATCTCGACTGACATGCTAATGCTACTGGTGCCATTGGCAGCCAGATTCATGGAAGAGTCTTGGCGGTTTTCTGCAAAAGAATAAAGATGGCTCTTTTTTTTAGATGCAAAAAGTGATCTTTGTATGGCGAGAGATTAGCTTAAAGCAGCAATAAATTAACTTAGGGGCTACACATACTTGGCTTATAAACTGGAAATTAAATGGACTTGAATTTTTAATGGTATCATCAAAAGACACAAGGTATCAGTTTTCACTGAATGTGGGAGGGGGGATTTGCAGACTTATAAAAATGCTTATAAAAATGACAATGATTAGTTTCTGATTTGAGAACTCAGTTATCAATCCAGGCCTAGTTAAAGCAGGATAAAATGATGCAGAAAAAATACAGCTTGCAGAAATGAAAGGAATAATGCAAACTTGTTTGATTTACATCATTTACAGTTTTTAAAAATCTATCCATTTTTATTTTTATTCATCACATTTACAAGAAGTCCTCATTGTATGACTGTAGTTGAGCCTGGAATTACAATCATAAGTCATTGTGGTTGTAAATTGAGGCATCATGTGACCAGACTTGATTTTTGTTAAAAAACATTTTTTTGCAACAGTTGTTAAGCTAACACTGTAGTCATTAAGCAAATGCCGCAGTCATAAAGCAAATTAATTTTCCCCAAAGGCTATTTTTTTTTTTTTTTTTTTTTTTTGAAACCAGAAGTAAACTCTGGAGAACTGGCCAAAAAAGTTGCAAATCACGGTCATATGACTGCAGGACACTGCAAAGAGCCATAAAGGTGAGCCGGTTGCCAAGTGCTCAAAATGTCATTGTGTGATTGTGGGGGTATATGTTATGTGGCCATCATAATTTCAAAAATGGATCGTAAGTAGCTTTTGGGAAGGTCCATCATAGATTCAAAATGTTAAGTGACCGGTCTTAAAGTTGAGCACTACTGTATATAGCCGCCCATCTCGCAAAACATGATTCTGAGCAGCATACAATAAAAACATAAGACCATAACAGACCTTTAGTTGGAAAATAAACTTTCTAGCCATGGAGTCACACCTTTCTCCTTCAGTAATAGTTGTAAAATGCTTTCTTAATGGGAGTGTTAACTACTGGTAATCCTCACTTAGCAACATCATTCGGGGACTGTTCAAACTTAAAGACAGTGCTGAAAATAGAGACAGGTGCTCCTTAAAGCTAAAGCCAGTGCAGAGGTGCTCCTGTGGTCCTGATTCAAGCACTTGATAACCAGCATGCATTATCACCACTTCACAGCGAGCTTCTGACCAGCCAAGTCAATGGGGAAGCCAGCAGGAAGTCCCAAGTCGGCGGTCATGAGATGTTCTATTTAATGACCACCACACTGCTTAGTGAGAGAGATTCTGGCCCCTATTGCGATTGGTAAGTGAGGACTACCTGTACCAGCAATAGCACTTAGACTTATATACCATTTCACAGTGTTTTACAGCTCTCTCTAAGCGGTTCACAGAGTCAGCGTATTGCCCCCAACAATCTGGGTCCTCATTTTACCCACCTCGGAAGGATGGAAGGCTGAGTCAATCTTGAGCCGGTGAGATTTGAACTGCCGAACTGCAGGCAGCCAGCAGGCAGCAGAAGTAGCAGCCTGCAGTTCTGCACTCTAACCACAGTGCCACCGTGTTTGGCGCAGTGGTTAGAGTTTCAGGCTCCAATACGAGGCAATGGTAAGCAACCCTTGGGCCGAGGTGCATGGCTTCCATCCATCTCCACCTCAAGTCTGGTATGGCTATCAATCTTTGGGGAAAGGGAGGGAACATGCAGCAACCCACCGACCTGGTGAGCGGGCCTCTTGACTATTGATCCGGATGCTCATCGGCAGCTGAGCGGTCATGGCGAGCAAGTTTTGCTGGATTGCCCGTTGCATCAGACGCTGCTGTTCATCTGTCACAAGTGCCATCTTCTTTTCTGGCGGCTCCCCCGATTCCAGCTTCTCCCGTAGCTGTTCCAACGCTGCCGCCTGAGCAGCTACAGCAGCTTGGGCGGCGGCGGCTTGCACAGCTGCAGCCTGCGCTGCGACGACAGGATGGCTTGCGAGTGAGACAGGTAGGCGGGTGGGCACCGCAATAGGAATTGCAGAATCTTCCTCTGGTGTGGGGGGGAAGTAATGGGAGAGGTGACTACAATGGTTGTTGTTGTTGTTTTTTTTAAAATAAAAACACATACACAAAATAGGTGCAGCCGGTAAAATTATAGTCTTTCTGGGGGAGACTGCTCCCATAATCTCAGGAAGGTAGTGTTAACAGAAGTAATTAAACTTAAATTAATGCAATCCTTAAAGCAGTGCAGCTGCTTTTTTAAGGCTCACATGGAATCTTAAAAAAAAAAAAAAGGCTGGGCTTTTTTTATGAATACTAGAGGTGCTGTACTTCTTCAAGATCTGCCGTCTTTCTTCCAAAAGAAAAGAGCACAGTCCTAATTCCTTACACGCTCAAGCCTTTCCGTCTGGCCCATTTTAGCTTTTTTCCATGGGAAAGGGACTCTGGTGTTCATTTAATGCAGGCGTGTCAAATTCAAGGCCTGGGGGCCGGATCCAGCCCACGGGGTGCTTACATCTGGCCCACGGGGCCACCCTGGAAACAGTAAGGGACTGGCCTGCGGTGCCTCTGCCAGCAAAAATGGGCTCCCAAGCTCCATTTCCGGCTGCAACAACCTCCTGCAACCCTCTGCCAGTGAAAACGGAGCTCGGGAGGGCCGCAGCTCTGTTTTCGCTGGCAGAGGGTTGCAGGAGGCCATTGCAGCAAAAAACGGAGCTTGGAGTCCATTTTCGCTGGCAAAGCGTTTGGGCCACCACAGATACCCCCGACATGAATGACATCGAGCTGGCCACACCCACCCAGCCCCCCCGAGGTCAAACACAACCCTGATGCAGCCCTCAATGAAATCAAGTTTGACACCCCTGATTTAATGTTTCCCTCTGCAGCATCTTTACCAGCAAGATTTCAGATGTCCTGAGCCCAAAAACCCAGTCTGCAGAATTTCATTATGTATCAACTTTTAGACTCGGCACCAAACCGGTGTGTGTGTGTGTGTGTGTGTGTGTGTGTGTGTGTGTGTGTAAACATTAGCTGATTCAGGCAGTGCCCTTGCAGGTCGAAGTCATCACCCAAAAAAGGAATAAGGAGCTTCTCCCCTCTGTTACAGTGGGGCCCACTGCCTGGCTGCAGCCTTTCCTCCTTCACTAAAGTTCTCCACTGCTTGAGCAATTGGTATTGCCTGAATGAAGCTGCTTATGTTTATACAGCAGGATTTTTACTGATGCATGCAATCCAGTTAGAACACTCTTGATCTGGCCACTGTGAACTTTAGAACAGTATTTCTAGCTGGGGAGAATTAGGAAACTTACTACAAAAAATATATACAACAACATTTTGAGGTCAACTACAAAAGGCAGGAGCCTAACAGGATTTTTTTTCCTCGAAGTTCTGAGAAGCCCAGCAGCAAAACGTTCATTTGAACCACCCCCGAACAAATCCTTTTTTTCTCACAGCATTTTATGTTAATGATATCTTTGTCATTGTTTTTATTAACCTGAATTAAGTCAATGATCCAGTAAATGAGAATGTGTGATTCTAGATTATATTTTAACGGATTACTTTTCACTCAAGGCAATGAAACAACATTAGTCACGTCCTCGTTTCAAATTCTTTGGATGGGCTACGTATGGGAGACCCAAGTCAACTGCCTTTCTCCCAAAGTTTCCTGTACAGGTAGTCCTCACTTAATAACAGGACCCCAAATTTCATTGCTATGCAAAAAGTCAAAAGGTAAAGAATGTCACGACTGTGCCACTTAGCAACTTCTGTTGCTGTTGTTAAGTGAATTACCATGGGTCATTAAGCAAGGATATCATGTGGTTGCCATTTGCAACCTCCTGCTGACTTATCATTGACTTTTTTTTGATTGTAGGAAGCCAGCAAAGGAGGTTGCAAATGGCCATCGTGTGTGTGACTGCGGGACGCTGTGACCTTCTTATGTACAAGGACTGTTGTAAGTACTTGTTTAGCACCATCCTAAGTTCAAACGGTCACTGAACAAGTGGTTGTTAAGTGAAGACCACCTGCATACCATCTTTTTAAGGAAACAGCAGACAAGGGCACTAATAGAACTTTTAATGACTACTTTTGAGGTGCTAGAAAGCCTCTCCCCCACTAATTTTCCCATTATATTTGATGTGAAAAGCCCCACCTGCTAATTAAGAGATCAGCATACTAAATTCGCTGCAACTCAGCACCAGTTAATTACATCTGCAGTGCTTTAAATGAAGATATAAAGAAATTCCATAACCTGGTACCTTCCGGTCTTTGAACTTCTCCTCCCACAATCTTTAGCCCAGCACAGCCCCTAGGGACTGTGGGAGTGGAAGCCACCAGGAAAACTCCTTGAAATGTTCAACACATCTCTCTCAAGAAAAGGGTGCAAATAGTTACCTTTCTTGATTTTTGGAACAGGGGCAATGGGGCTGCCATTAGTGGCTGAGGTCAGTCCCAAGGTTGGTACTTGAAGCTTGGGTGAAGACAGCATGGTATGAGTGCCACTGGGAGAATAGGTAAAGATTGAACCACTGAATCCTTGCCGACGGCCCTCTCGCCGGTTGCTGTCAATGGCTGCTTGGAGTTCATTGGGGTTGCTCAGCCCTCTTTTCTCGCACTCGTATGGATATAAGTACTTCATATATCTTTTGGAGACAAAAAAGAGAGATAGACAAAAATCATGGCTGCTTAATTTAATAGAACCCCAACAAACAGCAGCACTTTTTTAAAATTACATTTTAAATCTGCCAATGTATTACACTGCTGAATTTATATAATTCTGTCTACCAGAGCAATATAGGTAGTCCTTGCTTAGTGACTGCTTGTTCGGCAACCGTTTAAAGAGGCAGTACTAGAACTCATCTCCTGATTTCTAGCCTGGTGCCTTAACAACTAGACTCTTTTGATACATCTGGCAAAATTTTGATTTGCTGATTCCTCCATCATGGATTGGCAATCTTCATTGAAATGCTATGTACACAGCTATGCTAATAAAAAACCCAGTTGTTAATAAAAACTTAATATTCTCATTCCATCTACATTGGCTTTTCTCCCTTTTCACAGCCAGGAGACTGTGAGTTCTAGTTCACTTTAGGCAGGTGACTTTGGGCCACTCTCTCTCAGCCCAATTCACCTAGCAGGCTTGTTGTTATAGGGAAAATAGGAGGAGGAGGAAAGAACATTGTGTGTGTTCACCACCTGGAGTTATTTATAAAAATAATAAAGGTGGGATATAAACAAACAATCCAATATCAAGGACATGGTTGTGTCCGATTCATTGTTCTGGAAACTTTTCTTGGAACCTACTAAACTGAGGAGGAGAGGAAGGATGTTTCAAATAAATATTTCAGATCAATATTCCGTGTTTATTAGATGCTCAGGATAATATGCTGCAAAATCCAGACACTTCCGTTTCCAAGATCTGCACTAGTGGTGAAAAAATGCTGGTGGTGTTCTTTTAAAGGCTCCCGGCTTTTAGAAAGTTAATAGCTCTCCTCCTACTCCTCCCCCCCCCAATCCCCAATCCCCTTCCGCCACCTGGTTTTCTGAATTCCAGAGTAATTAACTTTAGTGTTGATTAGGGTGGATGAAAAGATGGGGGAAGGGAACTGAAAGAAGTTAGAGAGAAAGAGAGGAAGGGCGGAACAAGGTGGAAGGCTCCTGTTTTCTGATTCTACTTCACAAAATAGGATAATGGTTATCAGGACACATTTATTCCAAAATCCTTTTAATGTACTGGAACTGATCACTTTTCTATAGATTAAAATTCGGGGGGGGGGGAAATAGCCGGTCTTCTCTGCAGGCTGTATCTGATATGCAAGCCTTTTCAGCCTGATGCTATCCATACATACTGGATACAACTCCAATTACTTCAAATCAGCATGGTTGTTCCCCAGTCTGGGGAAATTTCCTGCAGGTCAGTTGTAGAGGGTAACAAAAAATAACCTTTTTCTTGAGGGGTCCTTGGTGCTCTCTGAGCTTGGTTGTTTTCTTGCAGATGTTGAATTTATATTTAACCGACAATGAAATAAAAGGAGACTAGTATAGATCTATTTCAAGCTATTTAGCTCTCATCAGTTAGCCATACCCTTCTGGGATTCGAACCCGGCTACGGAAGCAGTATGCTCCGTCTCATATTTGGGTAGACCAGGTTGCCCTGATAGACCGGTCTCACCAGAAAAAAAACACCCACTTTTTCTTGCAGATGTTTCATTACCCATCAAAGTACTGATGATGTTACCTAGTTTGGGCAATGAAACGTCTCCAAGAAAACAACCAAGCTCAGAGAGCACTAAGGACCTCTCATTTCAATCCCGAGCTACAAATATTCTCCTTTATTGGAATCTGTTTCTTACTGGACTGGGAGAGATTCCTCCATTTATTCTTGTATAGTCTTCATACATTGACAGTCATTTTTCCACTAAAACAAATTCTTCCTCTTTCCCTATACAAATATTGTTCGTTAAATGCCTTGACCCGCCCTGAAGTCAGGTTGGGGAAGGCACCTCCTGTGACTTACTGGGTACGCAGTGTGAAGGCGGCGCTGGTGATGGAGGTGGGCAAGTTCAGACCCTTGGTGATCTCCCTCCACAGCTTCTTGTTGATCACTTCCACCAAGCCTCCTTTCTCGGTCACCAGAACGTAGAGCATATAAAGATCCAGCACCTGCTTGGCCATGATTGGGATTCGGTTCACAGGGGTCCCTATGTTGGGGGGAAAGTGGAAAGGAGGAAAAAGTGTTGGGCAAGGCAACAGTCACTAGGATGCTGACTTCTGACATCAACCAGGATCCAGATTTTTTAATTTGTTAAATAGTTTTCTCATGATAACAATATTTGTGTACCATTTCTGCTTCTATGAAGTACATCATATGCAGTTCTTACGTTGGAAGAATACAGAAAATAACTCTGAAAGGAAAACCATTATTATGCTTAGGGAAACAAACAAACAAAAAAACACATTAATGAAAGGCTACCAAGGCAACTTGTGGCAGAGGTAAAATTCAATTTTTTTTCTCTAGAAGGTGATTCAGAAATAGCCCTCTTCAGTTCGCTGAGATTAAAACTGTTGGTGTTGAACACCCGGGCAAAATTGACACAACTGATGGCGCAGGTTTCAGTCTTATATCCCGGAGATAATTCAGAAGCCCTGTGATGGTGAACACCATGTCCTGAAAGTCCTCTAGATAGTTTTAATGAGATTTGCTTCTCCTAATGCATGTTGCTTAGAAACAGTGACAGACAGGACAGCTAACCCTTCACAGATTCTCCCTCTGCTCCACTAACTTGGCCTCCAATCCCAGTACAGGCCAGTAGCCTCAGAGACACCCAAGTATTTACAATACAGTCTTGTCTTGGAATGCAAAGAAATACATACTAAAAATGAAAGGGGGGGGGAATGAGGGAGGAATGATTACAGAGAAAGGATGTATTTCTAGCAGCCTGTACTTTGCCTGCAATTTTGCAAACTATAGCAGTGGAGCTATTCACACGTTATTAATACTTTCTAAAATAAAATCACAGTTCTGACTGCCTATACCAAAGAAAACGCCACTTTCTTTTCTGCGGCACATGGGGACCTCTGTGACACCTGACTGGCCTTACCACAATTTTGAAGAGGCTGTTTCATTTAAAGCAACTGCTCAGTAAGAAACAAAAACCTCCAGTATCTCCGTGTTTGGGATTTTTCTTGAAGTGGGGCTAGGCTCCATGTTCTCTACGAAGTTCCATGCATTTATCAGCAGAATCTTTTTGCTTAGTGTGCATTTATTTAAGCTGCAATAATAATAAAATATATATCAAGGAACCCACATTAAGCAACAAACAGGGACAGGTGAACTTTGCAGATTTGTGAAATTATGCAAGTTACAAAACTTGTTTCATGCCTTAAATGTAAGGACCGGCATTCGCCTGAGGAGGCTCTGAAGCCTTGTCAAGAAACCTTGATATTACTCAAACCCTTCTTCTCCCTTCACCTTATCCGTGCTTGCAAGCATGCATGAAAATACTTTAAAAAAAAAAGTAGTTGTAGAGTAATGCTTGTGGGGGAAACTAAAAGCTGAACCCTCAGGTAAACTTTTGTAGTTGAGTTAACCCCATTTTTATGGACAAATTCATATCCAATCACTTCTGGATTACAGGCTGTCTGTGCAGAATAGGAAGAGCTCACTTTCCATGGATCCAGATGGTTTTTTTGGTGTCTTTGAGAGATTTTCTGTCCAATTAGTCAGTGGCTTGGCAAAGACCCTAGTCCAGCTCAGTGGCAAGCAATCTTTTGCGCAGTACACCAAGTGAACGGGGCCAGATCTGGTTAGGGGCCGAGTTTTAATGGCTGAGATTCTTAAATTCCTCTGAAGCAGGGGTGTCAAACTCAAGGCCTGCGGGATGGATCCAGCCCGTGGGGTGCTTAAATCTGGCCTACAGGGCAGGCCTGGAAATAGCAAAGGACCGGCCCGCGGTGCCTCTGGCAGCCAAAATGGGGGCGGGGGAGGCGCGTGGACAGCCTCCTGCACCAATCTGCCGGCCAAAACAGGTCCCCCTGCACCTCATTTTGGCTGGCAAAGTGCTGCAGGAGGCCGTCCAGGCCGAAAATGGGGCACAGGAGGGGGCGTTTTGGCCGGCAGGGTGCTGCAGGAGGCGTCTGTCCCGTCTCCACCACCACCACCACCAGCCGGCCTGCAGAGAACTATAATGCTGATCCGGCCCTCAAAGAAATCCAGTTTGACACCCCTGCTCTGAAGCATAAGGCCTTGATGTCTAAGACCAAGTGTTTCTCAACCTTGGTCTTAGACTTCAACTCCCAGAATTCTCCAGCCAGCCTTCAGGTGCTTGACAACTGGCATGTATTTATGAAGGCTTCAGCGTCTCAGGGTCTTGTGATCGCCATTTGCGACCTTCCCAGCCGGCTTCCTACAACCAAAGTCAATGGAGGAAGCCAGATTCGTTTAATGACTGCATGATTCACTTAACTGAAGTGATACGCTTAACAGCCATGATAAAAAAATAATAAAATCGGGCACAAATCACTTAAAAACCATCTTGTTCAGCAATGGAAATTCTGGTCCCAATTGTGATTGTACATTGTGAACTACCTGCGTAAAAGTGGGCTGGATCTTTAGGATTAACCATACTCTCTTCCAAACCATTGAAGGGTATGAAAAATGGAAAGGATATGACAATATTTTTTGGGTGCAATCTCTCTATATTTCTGGAAACCTTTGCTGTGCGAAATGAGCCAGCCTAGCCTGTAAGATGTTAAACATTTATTTATTCCAGCCTGCACTGGGATGGTTTCAACATATTGTATTTTAAGACTCTATATCAGGGATTCCCAAACTTGGCAACTTTAAGACTTGTGGACTTCAACTCCCAGAATTCTCCAACCAGCTGGCTGGAGAATTCTGGGAGTTGAAGTCCACAAGTCTTAAAGTTGCCAAGTTTGAAGACCTTTGCTCTATATATTGCTGCCAAACGGTTTCCTTTTTTTTAAAGGAAAAAAAAAACTATATTGAATGCCGATTGTCTGCCTTTTTTTATCAGCTTTATGGTAGTTTTACTCAGCAAACAGAATTTAGCTGAATGGATTATTATTTTTTAAAGACCACATCAACAGGATTGCGGTGTATATCTTGAAATGTTCAGGATTTCAAGCGTTTTAGGGATGAACTACATGGATCTGACAGGCTGTACCCAAAAGTACAGGCACAGCAGTTTGGGGCCATAATGATCTGACCTCCTAAGCTTTCTGATTATTCGGGGATGGGGGGGGAGATGGGTGGGGGAGCAGGGCGAGTGCTGCTTCATGGACAGCAGAGAGAAGACCCAGCAAAGAGAAGACCCAGCAAAGATCCAGAACAGGCAAAGCAAGAAATGGCTTTTCAGAAATTCTGTTTGCTTCTCATTCCCATCTCTTTCCCTTTTAATTGATGTCTCCTTTTATTGATTTATTGCTTCCTTAAAACAAAAAGGAACAATTTTGAACAGGGGGGGGAAAGGGGGGGAGGGAGAAAAACACCTTATTGTGCAGCATAGTTTTACTGCAGGAAGGCATGGCACATTTTCCGGGAGTAAAATCTATTTGAGCCAGGGCAGCTGGGGCTCAAATCCTAGGAGGTATTTCTGAGTGAAGGAATTTCCTTCCTATTTCAGTCTGCAGAATGGGATTGGCAGCAGGGCTCCCCTCCACGCTGGGAAACACACAGAAGACAGAAATCCGGCCACTGCCCCCTCACCATGGAAAAAGGCATCTGACAAGCCTCACATTTGCAAAAGGCACCCAAAATGAGAGTGTTGCTTTGACAGTCGATTCCCCCCCCCCCCACACACACACGCATCAGCTTTTTAGAAAACTCCCCCAATTGGTTTTATGCTTGTCCTGCTACCACCACATACATTCATTTTTGCTGATTGCTGAGCTGGCCTTACATGCTTATATTGTAGGCAGGAAAAAAAAAAGCAAGATTTCACTGAAAAAGGAACGAGCTCCATAGAGCTCACTAAACTGAGCTGCTTGTGCAGATAACTATGTTGTACATTGCTTTTGTGCACAAAAATGAAGATAGTCACAAGTGCAAGTCCCAATGTTAAAACTTTACGGATGTAACATTTCAGTACCGGGTTCCAATATTATGCTATGTAGCAGGGGTGGGTTCCGGTTTTCGTCGCTGCCGGTTTGTTCAGTGGCGCGCCGTGCACGCGCAATGCTAAAACAAAGCTTCTGCGCATGCGCAGAAGTGAAAACAAGATGGCGGTGCCTATGGTGCCGCCGAAAGAACCGGCTCGGGGGCGTGGCCAGGCTGCCATTACTGTCGGTTCGGAGAACCAGTCCCTATTTTTACTACCGGTTCTATAGTACCAGTCTGAACCAGCAGGAACCCACCTCTGCTATGTAGCCTGGGTTTGTGCAACACAGGAAGCTCTGGTTTGGGCTTGGTGTATTGCACCAAACCAAACAATTATAATTCATTAATTAAAGCAGGATTAAATCATAGCTTAATACAATGGCTGGCTTCACACAATGTACTAAAAACCAGATTAATAAACCTCAATTTGCTATTTTCATAGGGCATGCTACATTTCAGCAAGTTGTCTAAAATGTGTCTTAATAGGACGGCCTTTCCCACAATAAGTGAATGGAGTCAACCAAACTATTAAGCCTTATTCAATGTATTTATTAGTAAAATATATATGCCTGGCAGACACTCTGGGCAATTTTAGTTTAATTTAGTGTATTTTTGTGACCCTAGGCAATAGCTGGTGGAATTTTTTTTCTGGTATCAGTGCTGCTATTTGTAAAAAAAAAAACATTTTTCGGTCATTGGGGTTGTTTCGAGGAAGCAACTTTTGAAGTTGCTTAGTAGTTCAGTGAGCCAGGATTTTCTCAGTTTGGTAGTTTCCCACTATGTTGGTTAATATAGTGGTTAAGGCACCAGGCCCTATATCAGAAGACTGTGAGTTCTACTCCTGTCTTAAGACATGAAAGCTGGCTGGGTAACTTTTGGCCCAGTCACTCTCTCTCAGCCCAAAGCACCTCACAGGTTTGTTGTTATGGGGAAAATAGGAGGAAGAAGGGGTATTATGTATGTTTGCTGCCTTGAGTTATTTTTAAAAATAATAAAAGTTGGATATAGATAACATTAAAAATAAATAAATAAATGAAATCTCCATCCCCCCCCCCAAAAGGAAATGGAAATAGGGGTCTGGTGCATCCAGATGATGCTATGACAGTGATGACGAACCTTTTTTCCCTCGGGTGCTGAAAGCGCATCCACGGACGCGAGTGTTTGTGTGCCCACACCCATAATTCAATGCCCGCTCACACTCCCCGCCCCTTGCGCATGCGCGCGTGACCCCCCTGCTACCCCACCCCCGCGCATGCACACGCAACCCCTTGCGCTCCCCCGCCCTTGCGCGCACGACCCCCCGCACCCCGTTTTGGGCCTAGCAGGCCTCCCTGAAGCCTCCTGGGACCAAAAATGGGCCACTGGGGGGCTGTGCCACACACCCCACGCTCCCCCACCTCCCCCACATGTGCGCATGACCCCCGTGCATGTACACGCATCTCCCGCAGGTGCCCCACCCCCTGCGCACCCGGAGGCTGAAAACGCCCTCCCAGAGTCTCCATGTGAGACCTGGCATCCAAAACAGGCCGCGTGGAGACTCCTGAGAGGAGGGGCGGCGTGGGCGGAGCCAGCCGAAAATCAGCTGGCCAGCGCGTGCATGCGTTCTGGAGCTGAGCTAGGGCAACGGCTCGAGTGCCCTCAGATATGGCTCTGCATGCCACCTGTGGCACGCGTGCCATAGGTTCACCATCACAATGCTATGAGGAAGAAAGGTGGCCTAAGGCTTAGCACTGTGCTAATTGTTATTTGTTGTTTTGACCCCTATTTGTCAAACAATCCTTAGTAGATGGCTCATACATCATGCTGTGCCATGAACTGTAATATACCAAATGCAATGGCTGTATTCATACCTATGACAAAACCAAACTATCTTATGGCTTGTGAAACCAGCTTATACCTAGTACCACCAATCCCCTGCTGAATTCCATTTGATGCCTTCACTTAGAAATGGTTTTGATAGGGAAGCGGGGTATCAACTGAATAAATGCAATTTATTTATTCTGTCCCACTAAAACATCAAATCTCTACGATGCTAGTTGCAAATTGCATGGAGGAAAACCCCTCTTGCTTTGGGATGTGGAAGGTGTTGGGTCACACAATGCCCTGAGTTGCAGGTACTTGTGGCCTCCAAGCTGGCACACTGGAGCCTTTGCTCTTGGGTAAATCAGAGCATTGGGTGCCCCTGGCATCCTCGCCGCCATCCCCCCCCTCCTCCTGCAGGATTTAAACTGCCTCACAGCTATATCCTCCAGGAATTCCAGCCATTTAGCTTAGTGCTCCTTTCCTGCTTCAAAAACATGTTGACAATTGTTCATGCAGCCATTCTATGTGTCCCCCACCCCCCTACCCCCGGTGTGCCCCTCCCTTTCCCCATTAAACACGGCCCAGGAACATACTAGGCTACCTCACCATTGTTTGCTTAGATGGCCTGGTGCTGGGTGGGCAAGCCCCTCAAAGGATATTAAGCCTCCCAAAAACATCCCTGCAATTTCCTTTCCCTGCTTTCCCACCCCCTTTTGTGACTTCTTACATTCCACACAAAGAACACCCCTCCCCACCCCGCTTTCTCTGGGCTGGCCAAGGCCATCTGCTTCCCCCCCATCCCAACCAGATTCCTTGACTTAGGGCAAATCTTTCCCCTCCCCTGTCTTTATCTACAGACTTGAGAATCCTCTTCCTGGCATTACCAGCTGCATTTTGTTGATCAGCTCATCTAGGATCTATCAGAGATAATATTCAGGTGGTTGTTTTTTTTTTACTGGGATTATACACTGTGCTTTGGCATAAGGTGTTCTCTGCAAACCTATTGTGGCTTATAAACCAAGGGTAATGGCCTAGGTTATACAAAGGAAGCTACTATGGCTTGTTCAATAAGCATGGTTAGTGGGTTAATAACAGATGGCCCAGAGCCTCCCCCCTCCCAAAGTCTATACAACAGCCAAGGATTACAGCCGCGGTGGCGCAGTGGTTAGAGTGCAGTATTGCAGGCTGCTTCTGCTGATCACCGGCTGCCAGCAGTTTGGCAGATCGAATCTCACCAGGCTCAAGGTTGACTCAGCCTTCCATCCTTCTGAGGTCGGTAAAATGAGGACCCAGATTGTTGGGGGCAATATGCTGACTCTGTAAACCGCTTAGAGAGTGCTGTAAAGCACTGTAAAGCGGTATATAAATCTAAGTGCTATTGCTATTACACTATCAAATAGCGGGGGCAAATTACAGTACTGAGTAATAGTAACAATAAAAAGATTTTTTTAAAAAAAATGAAATAGGTATGCTATTTACTTGATCCCACCAACAGAAGTAAAATATCTTAAGATTTCCCTTTCCACTTATAGTTCTGTTATGACCCTGTAATACTAAAATGATCATGTGCCATCAAAGCAACGCCAACTCTTTGCACATAAGATTTTTCAATGAAGCAAATTTTGAAGAATGAGGCCTACGGCAGCAACAGAAAGAACCGTCCTAATTTAGCATAATATCTGAATGCAGCCCAATGGAGACTCTCTCTGACAAGCCATCTTTTGCAATGGACTGTTAAAGTAGTTTCTAACATAAAATGGGGAAGAAGCCTTGCTTTAAAGATGCTCAGTTCCAACAGCTGCTCAGCCCAATCAGGTTCTTCCGCTGCCTTCTCTGCTCTTGGCCCAATTCTCTTGAGTCCCATCCGGTTCAAAGGCAAACAGGTTTAAGGAGTCCTATCACTTTACATGTTCTTTAGCACTAATAAGAATAATAACAGGTTTCTGTAATTGGAATACACATGTAGGCTGTACTCATGACAACAACTAAGCAGTGGTGATGAAACAAGGAAGGGAGACCCAGTGAAACCCCAGATTTGCTTCAGGCACACCTACAATAGTGTACTACAACAAGGTGTTTTTCAACTCCCATTATCGCCTGCAAGCAAAGTCTTTGGGCTCTACTGTCTAGCAATTCTGGGATCTAGCACTGCTGCAGGCCATCACGCTAGAGAATATTCTTGGATTCCAATAATGGGACTTCCTTTACTATTGGCATTCAACTGGGAGCCAATTTTCCCTCTCACTATCTAGGTATTTCTATTTCTATTTAACTTGAAAAAAATCAGAACTATACTTAGCATTAACATTTAAAATTCAATTTTCCAGATCCTAAAGCAAAGAGACCCTGCCCCTGCCCCTCCCCCCTCTTCTCCTCCCTCTCTCCGTCTCCAACTTCTGCAACCCCTCTGTCTCACATGCCCAAGGGCCCCCCCCACATCTTCCAATTAGTGCTGGAGCCAGCTGCAAGCCATTGCTGGCATTTATGTATTTTCAAAGGCAGAGGGACCATTATGTCTTCCAGCATGCCTTGCTGCAACCAGAGACCTTTTTAAGATTAGGCCCAAACCTAATTTAATTAAGTCTGCAAAATGCTTCCTGTATCCCTTATCCCAAAGACTGTAACAAGCTGCAGACGAGGATTCCTTCCACTGGCCCTGCCATCTCCAATCGTCTCCTTCCTTTAACATGAAGCCCGAAAATGGCTCATTATTTCTGGTCATGAAAACTTGCTCATTATTTCTGCAATCTTTCAAAGGAAACATTCTCCAACTTGCTGCTCTCCAAACATCTTAAGATTACCACCTGGCAGTTATGGCCCTTCAATAAAAAATAAAAAAAAGTCTTATTTGCTGTTTGAATCAAAATGCTTACTTTCCAAATGCTTTCACAATGTTCATTCCTTGTTCCTTCCCAAAAGTTCTCCAAGTGCACCATTTAGTAGTTACATATAGGATGATGCAGTGTGAAGAACCTTCTGAAGCTATGCAGATTTTGTATTTTTGTATATCTAGTAGTTTCAAGAACTTAATGCTTCCTAGTTTTGAAAACTGCTATTGAGAAGAAACATATTACAGGAATAGCTGCTTTTAAATCTATAAAATCTAAATCTGTAAAAATGTAGGAGGGAATACTGTATCTTAACTGTTTCCACCAACAGAACCTCACACTGAGTGTACCTTCTTTCTGTTCACTAATTTGAGGAGCGCTTTGAATTCTTTGTTTCTTCCACTTATTTAACCAGGTCCAAAACAATAAATTGGTAATTAGATGGTATGGTGAAGCTGCATTATTTCCATTTCAGAAAATAACAGAATTGACAGACAAAATTTGTTTCATGGTAAAAATCCAGATTCTGGTTTGAAATTTAAGTGGAACGTAACTGACTGGGATACCAGAATAATTACAGAATGAAATTATAGAATTTATACAGAATGCAAGTCTTTATTTATACAACTACTTATATAAGGATTGTTTTAAATTAGTGGCCCAGACATTCTTCCTGCCAACAGCACAAATCCCAGGATCTGTGTGGTAACGATTCTCTACATTTCTGAGCAGTTTGTTTCTAAACATCCCATAATTCCTCACCAGATGAGTATGATCATTAATATAGTCTCACTGTATTGATAAAGACAAAGACCACTGTCTGCACATATACAAGAGAGGGGCCATTCAGACAACATGCTAAGCTATGCCATTAAAATCAGGTTTGCTTTATGCACCTAGAATCTTGGAGAAAATGCAAGTAAGCCAAAGTGCAAAACTGGGCTTGTTCTAGTCACACCATCTAAAATGTTGGTTTTCCCCCCTCACTGATTATACTCGCCCCCCACCCCCTTGCAGGTCTAAGTAAAGGGAGAAATGGGGACAAAAGGAACACTAAGCCAGGGGTCCCCAACCTGTGGGTCATGAGGGGTTTGCAACTGGAAACAGCCTGTGAGCACGCGTGTATGCCGCTCGTGCAAATGGAGCTGCACACTTGCCAACCACTTGCGCAAACCATCCCCCCCACAACCTGGTACCCAAAGCCAGAAATGTTGGGGAACTCTGCACTAAACCTTTCCCATTGTATCCATAGCAACTCTGATTGTAACTGAGACACAGGCGCTAAAAAAAAGAAGTAAAAATACAAAATCCTTCATTTACCAGCCATTACATATATGTTAAAGAAGCTGCCCAAGAGGGCTGCTCCTGGAATAACTCGGCCCCATCTTGGCTTTCTCAATAGTCTGGTGCTGGCTTACTCATCAGTTACTCACCATGGTTCAGAGGAGACTGGGTCAACAGAAGTATCAAGCACAAATTTGTTCATCTATCCATCTGTGGTCAATTCGCTGTTCTTTTAATCCAAGTATTTTAACTAGCAGCATCTTCCATAGGATCAAGAAGATCTCTTATATCCGATCTTTGAAAACTGGGAATCTGGGATTCAGGGGGCCTTCTACATGCAAAGCTACTTTCCTTCCTCAATTCTGGAAGAATCATCCAATTATGGACTGGTGGGAATCTGCCCCTCTCCCTTTCTCTCTGCCTCTGAACTTGGCAAGAGCCCTAGAAGATCATCTGTAGCATGCACCGTAGTTAGGAAAGGAAGCTCACCTCGTTTCTGCATAAAACTGAAGAGGTCATCGAGGAATTCCTTCCTTTTTGGATCTCCATCAAGTTCATATAACTGCAGAGAGAGAGGGAGAGAAATAAAGAAAAAAAATCAGGAGACAAAAATAAAATCGCTTCAGACACTTTTCTCCAACTTCTCCAATATTTCTTGTATAATGCAGACAACTAGCCCATTGAAGCTAGCACATAAACAGGGCACCCAGGGGTAAATCTGTTAAGAGCAGTTGTTACAATGCTGTGGGAATGTAAACTAATCACAGATCTGATTCTTCTTAAAATTATTCTTTAAGGATAATAACCCTGTCAAGGTTCTAGGTCAGCGGTTCTCAACCTGTGGGTCGCGACCCCTTTGGGGGTCGAACGACCATTTCACAGGGGTCGCCGCGCACGTTAGCCCGCCATCTTGGTGCCACCGTCACTGCAGGGGTGAAAAGGTCCCGGTTCGGCTGTGCCTGCGGGTCGCCGGACAGCTGGTAGCCCGGACGCCGCCATTTGGGTTCTTCTACCATTTTGCGCATGCGCAGAGGGTAAAAGAACCCAAATGGCGGCGTCCGGGTGGGTGGGCGGCGCCTCACGCTGCCGTCGATACCGGCTCTCCGACGA
>QLTV01002258.1:1537651-1555042 GCA_003457575.1 Thermophis baileyi
ACGCGCATGGGGAGGGGGCAGGAAGGGGGTGGCGGCGGGGGGGAGGTGGTCGTGGGGGGGGGTCGCGGCATTACAAAGGTTGAGAACCACTGTTCTAGGTTTTTGTGTGCTTGTGTGCATGTACAGAGGGAGAGAGGTTTTTTTAAAAAAATAAAGCCTGAACTCCCTGGCTTGGTTCAGAGGTTGCAGCAATTTAGCTAAGCCTCAACTCCTACTCAACTCCTTTTTTTAATGAGACATTCTGCAGCTATTACAAACTGCAAGATCAGCAATTTGCAAAGGCATGAGCAATGGAGTCACCAGGATAACAGCAGACAAACACGCACGAGGCACCCAGCTCATTTTCTAACCACCCTCTCATCTTCTTTCTAGGACCTCCTCCTCCTCCTCCTTCCTCCCACCAACTGGCAAAGAGAAATCTGCTTTCTTTCAAGGGACAGCCAAGCGACAGAATAACTCCTATTGTGCTCTCCATTTGGTCCATTCTGGATTTCTTGCCTACCTAATTCTGTGAGCAGAGATTACCCATGAGGCCACATATTTTAAAATGTTAGACATTTCAACAAATAAAAGGCACCCTCCCCCGTTGGCCAATTAATCACAGAGTAGTTTTTTTATTGTTTGATCAAAACTATTGCAAATTAATGGAAATGCCAGTCAAGCTTTTAAGTTAAGAAATGGAAAGAGCTGCAAAGGTTTTGGAATAAACAACAATATTGTATCCATGAATATTTCTTCTCTTTTATTTACTATGGAAGAAGGCGACAATGTGATTATCTGTAGGCAATAAGATACTTGCAACATTCCTAGATGGCATCTATGGCATGCCGAAATCAACGTATTTTTTTTAGTACGTTGAAATGCTTTATGGGATTGCCAATTCTCACAAAATTTCACTGTTGAAATTGAGATTGCATGAGAATCATGCAAGACTTCAGTAATCACCCAGGATGATATGACTGAAATAGCAATACTTTCATTTTTAAAAAATTATTTAAACATTTGTTTTGGCCTTCAGTAAGGAAAAGTTTGCAATCCCTTTCTTATACCATAATAATACTCAATACTCGTGTCCCTTTAAAAATCAGTCCCTTGGGAGTTGGGCGGCATACAAATTTAATAAATTTAATTTAATAAATAATCAGGAAATGCAAAATAATCTACGGTAGTTAGAAGCACATCTTGGAACGAACCAACCTTCTCTAAAACATGAGCAGGAAAATGCCTTTTCAGCAATAATGCTATATTGGAATACATAACAACTTTAAAAAAAGTTTTCATTTGTATGCAGATTTATGCACATATCCTCTGAACTCATGTCATGGACAGATAATTTCTTAAAGTCCCAGCAAAAATTCACCAAGGTAAATTGGAAGGAAATGTAGATATGTAAGATCTGAATGAGCTCAATCAGATCATCTCTATTCTCTGTCTCTTAATCCCATCACTAGGTCCTAAAAATTGCAAACCAAAACGAATCAAAACCCAAATTATTGCCTCTCCACTTTGGATGGGGGTTGGGAGCCATAAAAGGGAAGCTGGTGGGTCTACAAGACTTCCACGCCCCACTTTTTTGCATTCCTGGTCTATATTTTCCAAAGGTCTCATTTATAATCCTGCATTCTCCCTAATTACCTAAAATGCTAAATATTAAATGGCTGGGGAAAATGTGAGATGTTAATGTGATGAGGAAGGCAAGATGTGGAAGCTAGATTTAAAGTTTTTAAACATTTTCTTCCCAATTCAAAATTTTCTGGAAAACTCACATTGCAACATAGGAAGGACAAATAAAAAGAAGGCATGTCTGGTTTGCTTCTGCGTGCGCGAGCAATGAAAAATCTGAATTTTAAGCTGAACTGGAGGAGCTGTGTCTTGGAATATATGGGAGGCAATGTCATACAGCTAAAGAAATAAACACAATCTGTTTTTGTACCCCATGGATTAATTCCATCTGCTACATTAAGAGTGTTGGAATTTTGCATCACTGCAGGAACGGAGCACAAGCAAAACAAAAAGTTCTCTTGCATCTTTCTTTAATAGTTTTCAAACAGAATGTGAAATTGAGAAAGAAAGAAAAAACGGACCACCTGCTAGCCAGAAAAACATGTGTTCCATTATGCACCAACTAAATTGGAGCACACTTTTCTTTTGCATAAGCTGAGCGAGCAACTGCTTTGTCATCGGTATATCATATAGATCCTTTGGTGCAACAATTCCCTTTGCATGCAGGAACGCTCTGCCCCTGATGTGTAGAACATGTGTGCCCCACTGTTCTCAATTCCCAACTATTAATAGCCTTCAATCAGCAAGAATGTTCCTTGCTGGACCAGCTGCTGAGCTTGGATGGCCTCAGCTTGTCCTCATCACATCACCCCACATAAATTTTGACACTGCACATGGTTACAGCCTTCGATAGATCCAATCTGTAGGACCCACCTCGTCTGAAAAATTTAACTAGATAATTTTACCAGAATCTATCAATGGAAAGATTCTGGGAGATATGGAGAGAGACAGTGAAAATAGTTATTATAGTTGAAGGTATTGAATTAAATGAACTTGAACCAGTTCCAAAGTGGAATAAGTTTCCAAATTAATAACAGCACTGATAAAACAGACTGATTAAGCCAATAAACCAACAGATAGCAGAAAAGTCATGTACCAAGCAAAATGGGAAGTTTCCACCATTGGTAAGCACATATCAACAACAGCAGAGTACTAATACACACTAAATTATGGAAGTGAGATTTCCACAACTTGAATGCAAACATTTAGAACATTTAAAATGGAAATCTCTCCCTTCCCTATCAATCCAGCTCTTCTGGACAGGACAAACGGGAAGCCTCTGCACTTTCCTGAGACAAACCAGGGCCTACATTTGGCAGGCCTTTGATACTGTCCATTTAGGGCTTAAAAGAATAAACCATTAGCCATCAGTATTGTGCCTAGCAGCCCAGCACTCTTTAACATAAATTCCTGCAGATACTCTAAATCAGCGGTGGGTTGCTCCCAGTTCTGCGAACCGGTAGCGGCGGTGGCGGGAGGCTCCACCCACCTGCCCGGGACGCTTCTGCGCTCGCGCGAACTGGTAGCAACGGGTTTTAGAACCCACTACTGCTCTAAATGATAAATCCCATCAAACTAAGCCAACTGGGATTTTCACACCTTCCAACAAAATATAGGTGCTCAAACATTCCAAAGAGAAGGCATCATATTTCCAGAATCAGTTTATCTGAGAACATGTTGGAATTATTTCTCCAGGGGATTCCTCTGGCCATGTTAGCCTGGGATATGGGAGTTGGCATTCCCAAGTCCAGGAATTCTCAACCTTTCGTATTCAGGCACCTCTTCTGAGCCTAATTTACCTCTGCAACTCCCCTCATAAATTTCTGTAAGGTAGGGGGAAAAAAAGTTACTTTACCATTTGCAGTTTATTATTACAGGTAGTCCTCAAAATTACAACAGTTTGTTTAGTGACCATTCAAAGTTATAATGGCACTGAAAAAAAGTGACTTATGACCGTTTTTCACACTTATGACTGTTGCGGCATCCCCATGGTCGCATGATCAAAATTTGGATGCTTGGCAACTGGCATGTATTTATGGTTGCAGTATCCCAGGGTCATGTGTTCAGCTTTTGCAATCTTCTGATAAGCAAAGTCAATGGAAAAGCCAGATTCACTTAACAACCGTGGTACTAACTTATCAACTGCTGTGATTCACTTAAGAGCTATGGCAAGAAAAGTCATAAAATGGAGCAAAACTCACTTAACAAATGTCTCACTTAGCAACAGGAATTTTGGGCTCAGTTGTGGTCGTAAGTTTAGGACTACCTATATTCTAAAGTCTAAACCAGTGATGGTGAACCTTTTTTGGTTCGCGTGCCAAAAGGGTGTGTGTGCACGCGCTAGCGCGCGCGCGCACATGCCCACACCCATTCCCTCCCCCCCACGCATGCGCACACACACACACCGCGCTGCCCCCTGTGCATGCGCCCCCCCCCGCCCCCCCTGTGAATGTGCAAAGGCCTCACTGAAGCCTGGTACGGCGAAAAACGGCCCAACAGGCAAACCGGAAGTTCAGAAAAACACACTTCTGGTTTGCCCGTTGGCCCGTTTTTTGCACTCCAGGGCTTCAGGAAGCTTCCCTGAAGCCTCCTTTAGGACTACCTATATTCTAAAGTCTAAACCAGTGATGGTGAACCTTTTTTGGTTCGCGTGCCAAAAGGGTGTGTGTGCACGCGCTAGCGCGCGCGCGCACATGCCCACACCCATTCCCTCCCCCCCACGCATGCGCACACACACACACCGCGCTGCCCCCTGTGCATGCGCCCCCCCCCGCCCCCCCTGTGAATGTGCAAAGGCCTCACTGAAGCCTGGGACGGCGAAAAACGGCCCAACAGGCAAACCGGAAGTTCAGAAAAACACACTTCTGGTTTGCCCGTTGGCCCGTTTTTTGCACTCCAGGGCTTCAGGAAGCTTCCCTGAAGCCTCCGGAGTGCGAAAAACGGCCCAACGGCAAACCGGAAGTGCATTTTTCCGAACTTCCGGTTTGCCCGTTGGGCCGTTTTTTGCACTCCAGGGCTTCAGGAAGCTTCCCTGAAGCCTCCGGAGGGCAAAATGGCCTTCCCCAAGGCCGAAAATCAGCTGGCCAGCGCGTGCATGCGTGCTGGAGCTGACATAGGGGAACGCCTTGCGTGCCCTCTGATATGGCTCCGCGTGCCACCTGTGGCACGCGTGCCATAGGTTCGCCATCACTGGTCTAAACTGTACCATGAAATGCCTGTGACTCTAGAAATATGGTGTGGCCCCCTTGGGGATCACATAGCCCACACTGGGAACCATTGCCCTAGTCATCTGGAAAGTGCCAGATTTCTCAATCTGTGTGTGTGTGAGAGAGAGATGCCAGCAATGAAAAAGCTGGATTTTAAAATGGACCAGGCTGGACTGGAGGATCTATGCTAGAGCTCCAGTGGGATCATAGAAATCTTTCTACCTATCTTTTGTAACCTTGAAGCATTAGGGGAGGGGGTCTGGGAGTTGAAATCCAACACATCTGGAGAGCACCACCATGCCTATCTCATGGAAATAAAGGATATAAAAGAATGTGTATGGGTGCTGCAGAAACCAGGGCTGGGAAAGGTTACGAAAGGCCCTTGCTGCACAGGGAAAAGGTAGGTAGCTCAGGAACACTATTTTCCAGCCTTAACACTGACATAAATTATTTTCTAACTTTGATCAGGCTGCAGAAGACAAGAAGAAAAGAGATGGGCCATTTACCCATTCCATCTGGTTAAAAAAAAAAGCTTCATTGGTTCCTCCTGTTCCTTGAATTAATTTCATTCCAACTGGTCATTTATAAGAACCGTTTCTGGGTGTGTTTGCGTACTCACTCTCTTCCCACTTTTTTGAGTCGTTGCTTTTCATGAACAACTGGACTCATGAAACAAAAGGAAATTTGTCTGATAGATAAATATCTGCTTTAAAAAAAAACCCACACACACATGAAGAACATATGGCTGATCATCAGGAGAAAAGTACACAAATGCTGGCCCTTGATTGCCTGGCAAGCTGACCTCAGAAAGGAGGAAGACAACTGGAGAGGAAAGAAGTGGCATTGAAGACAACCAGAAAAGTCCTCTATATAAAGGAAGTGTGCCTATTTACAGGTGGAAAGTGTACATAGATACATGTATAAATGAAAATGGATGACAGCCAGTGTGGTCTAGTACAGGGGTCTCCAACCTTGGCAACTTTAAGCCTGGCGGACTTCAACTCCCAGAATTGCCCAGGAGTTGAAGTCCGCCAGGCTTAAAGTTGCCAAGGTTGGAGACCCCTGGTCTAGTAGATCAAGGTGCTGGACTAAGAGCAGGCAACCCAAGTTCTAGCTCCTCTCGACACTCACTGAATGACTCTGGTATAAATAGTCCTTCTTTCTCCACCCAAGACTGGGAACATGAGAAAAAAAAATCTATCTACCAACCCTCACTAGATCGGCATAGTAAATTACAGCCCATAATCTTCAATGGACTGGATTGACTCAAATTGATAACAAATAATAGTAATAGGAAAAAGGAAGCAGAACTGAAAGGAAATATGTGATTAATCCCTGGTATGGGTAGAGGAATGTGAAATAGATCAGCGAATAAGCTTTTGTTTAGTCCCCCAAACTACTAATAGCAAGAATTTGGCATAGGCCCATTCAAGGCTGCTTGGTACACAGACTATTTAAGGGCCAAGCAACATAAATTTAAAAATGGGAGGAAGGTGGGGAAGAAGGCCTGGGTTAAATCTCAATACAACTGTCCATTTTGTCTGGGCCTACTTATTTTTCAGGGTGGTTGTGAGGAGGAGGAGTGGAGTGGAGGCCTGTGCATTCTGCCTTTAAGTTTTTATTAGTTTACAAATGTTCACAGAGTAACAGCTGAGAAATGAAGGGTACGTCTTTTTACATTACACAAAACTAAATTACATTCAGCGGAGAATCAACTAAATTTTACCCTCCAGGAAAGAGCCTCTATTGTGATGCATGTCTTTACAAACACACTCTTACATGAGACAATACACATATTAGATCTGGCTTGCCCAACCCAACATCTCCTTCAATGTGTTCCCTTCATCTCCACCGGGCGTGTGTTTCGATACTTTACTGTCCACAGATGGAAAGTACTTAATGATCATGCGCTCTACATGGGGCTACCCTTGAAGAGCATTCGGAAGCCACAGCTGGCGCAGAGCGTGGCGGCACGTGCAGTTCTTAGGGTCCCTAGAGTGGCCATGTTACACCACTGCTTCACCAGCTGCACTGGTTGCCGGTCTGTTTCCAGGTGCAATTCAAGGTCTTGGTCATCACCTTTAAACACCGCATGGCATGGGGCCAGTCTCACCCCAATGGGACTGTCCCGCCCTACCAGCGCCAGCAAAGGGCATTCTGCGGATCCTGTCAGCCAAGGGATTTCAGCTGGCGGGATCCAAGAGAAGAGCCTTGTCTGCTGTGGCTCCTGCTGTCTGGAACATCTGACCCCCTGAGGTGAGATTGGTTCCCATCCTCCTGACTTTTTGAAAGAGCCTTAAGACCTGGCTCTGCCATTGCCCATTGGGAATGGGGGAGCTTTATACTGGATGTGGTTGACTAAAATTCAACCCCACCTGTTCCGTTCCCCCCCACTCCCCTGGGTATGTCCGGTTCCTTTCTTTGCCATCTTGTGTCCATGATTTTATCTGTTAATGTTTTTATCTGCTGTGCTTTTTTACAATGGATGGTTTTAATGCTTTTCAATGTGTTTTTTTTTAATGTTGTAAGCCGCCAAGAATCATTGGATCTGAGATGGGCAGCAATTAAACTTCATAAATAAATACATTTAGTGGAGAAAAAACAGAAAATAAGGGTCTTGGTGACAACTGTTAAGAAATAAATTCTGAACACTCCAAGAGAGCAGCATCAATGCACTGGAGCAAAAATGACATGCTTAGCTGTAGAAACACTGCAAGCAGGACGATGCCACAGCAGTACTGAGGATAAAAGGCAAAATAATGACAGCCTCTATGCAAGGAGATGGAGGGGGGGGGAACCATATATCAAATTAGCCTTTTCTTTCCACAGCCATGCCCCGAGACAGTAAGGACACATTGCATGAAGGAGCGAGTAGATAGTATAATGCCTATACTTTAGCCCCACTATTGGGGGGGGGGTGTCAGTGAAACTTTTAAATAAATGCAATTATTTAAATCTGACCACTGCATCCACATCTTCTTGGAGAAGGAGCTTCCCTGCTGTTACTCCTTCAAGAATGTCATTATTCATTGGGCTTCTCCAAAAAGAGTAACTCAAGTCAGCATTGCTCAAAACATTCAAACAGCAAACTCACTGTTGTTTTCAGTGTAAAGAAGTGGCTCCATTTTTGCTAGCAGTTCCTTTCTCATATTTCTGAATGAGATATTGGCTCAAGCAGGTATTTTAATTGGAAAGACAACAGAACAGCAGCTCTTTTGAGAGAAGCACCAAACAAGTTTTTCTGAAAAAACCCCCAAACCCTCCAGTGAATAAAAGGCAGTTAGCCTTTTCTAATGAGAAAAAAAACAGGACAGCAAGCAGAATTTGACTATTCTGTTTCATATCTAACAACCCAGAGATTTTTCTACATGCATCTTTTCAAGTCCAAAGAGAAAAGAAGGTGGAATGAAAAGGCAACAAGAATAATATCCAGAATACAGATGTCACATCTTTTCTTTGTGCGGGGACTAACAGCAAAATATTCAAATAAGTATTGCTGAAAAGCTCAGATATCAGGGCTGGGGAAAAAAGATAATAAAAATTGAGGAACTGAAAAGCTATTTGCGTATCAGGTTACATGCGAAACCAAGAAGCCCGTTAAGCTGCAGTTTCAAGGGCTGCTTCCTGTTACGCCAGGAGACTGAAGTGAGCAGGTGTGCTGGGCGCCCATCCCCTTAGCTGGGGCCGATTTTTAAAATGTCACTCCCCTCATCCCAACCAGCAGGCTCCTTTCACCATGCATGCACATTTCAGAAAGCTCTGATGGGGGGAAAAAATCCATCTTGTTGCAGCCAAGTGGTCACTTGACGGCCACTACGGACATGCAAAGAGGCCTATCTATCACAGCAGTAATCCATTGGATCACTTGGAGGCATAACAGAATAATAGAGTTGGAAGGGACCCTGGAGGTCTTCTATAGGGTCTTCTGCTCAAGCAGGAGACCCTGTAGAATTTTAGACAAATGGTTGTCCAATTTCTTCTTAAAAACCTCCAGTGATGGAGCACCCACAACTTCTGAAAGCAAGCCATGCCACTGGTTAATTGTCCATGACTTCTACCGGGTGGTATGTGTAAGGGGTTGATCCTAAAGCTGAATCTTCAATAGTACAGATTATGGAAGCCTCAATCTGGGCTCCAAGGAACACAGTCTTTGGAATTGTTCCACTGCATCATGGGGAAATCTTACTAGCTTACAAATTCATTGATGCTCCTTAACAATGAGATAGTTACTCGTGTTCCAAGCTTCTCCACGTGCTCTCAAGCTTAAGAATAAAACAGCAACAACCCGTCAAGTCTTGCTATCTGGGTTCTTAAAACAGGCATTTCTGAGCTAGACAGCTTCTAAACAAGCAGCTTCCAAACAGCTAAAAGGATTCTACTGACACTTTTTCCCATGAATTTGTCTTTCCCATTTTTAAAGGTAATCAGCATATCTTGTATCAGTGAATCTCACAAGCTGATTCAGTACTCTGGGAAAGCATAGTGTTTCCCTGAATAAATGACTTGGGCGAGGAGTTGTAAAAAAGATCACATTTGCAGATGACACAACAATAGGAGGTACAACAAACACCTTGAAGGGCAGCATCAAGATCCAGAAGGATCCCGGCATGCCCAGAAATCAGCATTTCAACTGGATAAATGCAGAGTCCTACACTGGCTCCCAAAAATCAAAGACACGAGTGTAGGATGGATGGGACCTTATTGGGCGGCTATTCTTACAAAAAGAATCTGGCTGTCCTGGCAGATCACAAGCTGAGCAGGAACCAAGAGTATGATATCCCTACAACAAAAGCAAATGCAATCCTAAAATGCATCAAAAGATGTTAAAGCTTGTGCCCAACTAAGGCTCTGATAAACTATAGCTAAAGATATGATAAGGAGCCTGAAAAATGTATGGGGAATGGTTGGAGACACTTAATATGTTTAGCCTGGAGAAGAGAAGGCTGGGGGTGGGGGGAAGCTGTCTTTAAGTATCTTAAAGGTTGTCATGCAGAGAAAAGCCGGAATTCTTCAAATCATTCCAGAAATTGGGCGAGGAAACAATAAGCTTAAATTACAAGGAAATGGTACAGTGGCCTATAGGGGGCACAGTGGCCTAGCAGTTAAGACACTGGACTTGTTGAGTGAAAGGTTGGCAGTTTGAAACCCAAGTATGTTATGGGGGAAGCTCCCGTTCCTGCCTCAACTCCTGCCAACCTAGCAGTCTGAAAGCATGCAAATGCGAGTAGATCAATAGGTACCACTTTGGTGGGAAGGTAAGAGCATTCCGTGCACTTCGGCATAGGCACGCCGGCCACATGATCACAGAAGGCATCTTAGGACAATGCTGGCTCCCTTGGCTAGGAAATGGAGATGAGCACCATCCTCTAGAGTCTGACATGACTGTACAAGGGAAGACTTTGCCTTTTTTTTAAAAAAATCCAGTCAAATATCAAGGAAAAATCCCTAATTGTAAGAATGGTTCAACAATGGAACAGACCTTGTTGAGAAGTGACTAAGTGGAGGCTAGATGGCCATTTGTCAAGGATGTTGTTTAGTGGTGGATTCCTGCACTGGGAAAAGGGTTGGACTAAATGATCTCAAAGGCCCTTTTAACCTTTATCTTGTATGATTCTATAACCAATTTGTTTCAATGAGAGACCATAAAGAGTTTCAGTATTATGCAAAAGATTTTTGTCCATTCATCTCTCTATGTCATTAGTAACTTTTAAAACCAGCCCTGAAGTCTTTAATTTAAATAATGTATACACCACTCCCATTTGCGGCCTTAGGCAACTTATAAATATTCAAAGCAGTAAAATAAATTTCCTCACAGGGCAAGATTCCAATCCCCTGTCTTTTTGCAACAATTTCCAGAGAGGCAATTGAGCTATTTTACTGCAGCAAAACCAGATGCAGTCTTTGGACGCTAATACATTTATTAATTTTCATTGTCCTTTTCTGAACTCCCCTCTCCAAATTCTCTCTTTTTTTTAGATATAGTCAAACGACATTGTAGCTTAGATTTGAATTTTAAAAATACATTTGGGTTCTGGCAGTTTCCTACTTGAATGCTTTTCTAATGATTCCTCAGGTGGAAGGAATTTCCTCTTTTGCACTACCACCTCTGGGCAATAATCTGTCTCTGAAATGAGTGACAGCTTTTTGAGAAGTTCTGTACTCCTACCCCACTATTATTGTTCCAAATGCAATTTCTATTGCTGGTTTCAACCTCTAAAACACCAGTTAACCAAAGCTTGTCCTCAGTTATGAGAAATTACGATCGTTACTAATGTTCCAAGTCCCTGGAATAACCACATGGCTGGGAAATAAATTATTATTATGTTAATATTTATTCACTAAATAATGGCTGTCACTGGCTGCCATACCAACAAATCTTGGAAGGCACTTAGAAAATATGTTCATTGACAAAATTTCCATCTGCCAATTACAAAAAGCCACACTGCTTAGATCTGCATATGCTACACTGATACACTGTACAACATGACATCCTAGATTCTTGAGAACTCCTCATGTATATGAAGGCCAACACCAGCTAAAGGACTGGCAGCTGTGACTTCACATTGTTGTGAACAGTTAATAATAACCATTATACACCAACAGCATTGACAAAATCACCATCAGTCAGTTGCAAAAGGCAACTTTACTTAGAAAAACTTACATCCTGTGATAGCAATAGCACTAGCAATAGCACTTGGACTTATATACTGCTCCATAGCACTTTACAGCACTCTCTCTGAAGTTATTTGGTAGACAGTGGGCATATTGCCCCCAACAATCTGGGTCCTCATTTTACCGACCTCGGAAGGATGGAAGGTTGAGTCAACCTTGAGCCTCGTCAGGATCGAACTCCAGGCTGTGGGCAGAGTTTGTCTGAAATACCACTGCGCCACCAGGGCTCCTATAATAATACTTTAGTATTATTAAACAATATCTGCTTGTCTTGGGTCTTTGGGAAGGATTCAATAGGCAGCCAAAAATGCCAAAACTAGTCTAAACCTCTGGCTGACTGTGCAACCAAACATAATAATAACCATATACAAACATGTCACTTGTACCAACAGAAGAGTCTGGATGAAGATAATCACTACAAATACCTGGGCATCCTTCAAGCTAACATCAAGCTCACTGAAATCAAGAAGGTTAGAAGCAAATAAATCATGAGAGTGAAGATCTTAAAGTGCAAATTCAGTGGAGGAAATACCATCAAACTGGCCTATAAGAAAGACCAAGTGAAGATGTGGCAAGGCAAAACATTACATGGCCAGTACATTAAAAAAAACTCTAGCAAGCAAAGCTGATAACAAGACCTGGCAATGGCTAAGAGCAGGAAAGCTGCAAAAGAGACAGAGGAGCTAATTCTGGCTGCACAAGACCAAACCTTAAGCATATATGCATACAAAGCCAGACTGGAGAAAACAGCAACAGACAGCAAATGCCGCCTCTGCAAAAGAGCTAAAGAAACAGTGGACCACCTAGTTAGCTGCTGCAATAAAATCAAACAGACTGACTATAAACAACAGAAGCAACAATGGTGCATTGCAATATATGCAAGAAATACCATTTGCCTGCAAGCAAGAACTGGTGGGATCACAAAATAGACAAAGAAATAGAAAACGAAGAAGCTAAAATACTCCAAGATTTTAGAATTCAAACAGACAAGCATCTGCCACATAACACGCCAGACTTAATAATTGTTTATAAGAAAGGCAAAAAAAAAGTCTGGAGAGTGGATGTTGCAATACCTGGAGACATAAGAATAAAAGAAAAGAACTTGAGAAAATTACAAAGTACAAAAACCAGCAAATAGAAGCAGAATGATGCAGCAAAAAAAAAAAAAAAAGTAAAAATAGTACCAATAGTAATAGGCACCTTGGATGCAATCCCAAAACATCTGGAGCACCACTTGAACACCATCAGCATTGACAAAATCACCAGATAATTGCAAAAGGCAGCTTTACTTGGAACAGCTTACATCCTATGATAATACCACTGACACCATCAAATAACAACATCAGCCTATTTCAGGACCTTGGGAAGGACTCAATAAGTAAATTAAAATGCCATATCCAGTTTAAATATTTGGCTGACTGTGCAACTAACCATAACAATTTTATTAAACTTGTATACTGCCCAATTCTCAACGATTGTGGGTAGCTCACTATCAAATTTGTCTTTCTTTAGTTAAAGTTTAAACAGCCTTACCTAGTCTGGGGTCCTTTATGGGTGCTGGACTACAATTCTCATCAGCATCAGCCAGTATTACCATTGACTATGTTGGCTAGAGACTGACATGAAGGGTAATGTAACCTACTGGAGGACATTAAATTGTAGCCAGGCTCTCTGCTACACTAATTATTATTAATTATGGCATGAGCTGTTAGCCTGTTTTCATCCCACCCCTCCCAAGGATTTTAGGGTAAAAAACAATGATTTCCTTTATATTTCACTATCATGCTTCTGTGACGTAGAAACTAATTGTCCCTAATTCTCCCAGTTTGTTTCTTAGCTGAGCAGTATTCATGTGACACACAGTCATAATTACTGTTAAGCATCCCACTATACGTACCCCAGATAGTACCAAATCATACTGAACACTTTTCTAGTCTCCCTCTCTTTTGAAGACTATTCCAACAATGATAGGTCAGCAACACATCAGGCAACACTTCCTTTTGTTTTTCTAAAATAAAGCCACAGTGGCCTGATCAGATTTGTTTTTGAAAAGTATCCCTCCCATAGGGAATGAAAAACAAAATAGGAATAGCAGAGGTGTTGCTACCAGAGCAATTCCCTTCTGAGGCTGGTCTTTCACATCATGTCTTTTTCTTGGAGGACTAATGGCTGCTTGTGTTTATCAATTAGCCATTAGTCTAGATTCGGACAACACATTCTGTGCTTAAGATATAACCATTGGTCCAATCATAGATACAAATTGTGGTTAAGGTTCTCCTCTTCTTTTATCAGCATTTAACTCAGAGCAGTGGTGAAATGTAATTTTTTTTGCCACCGGTTCTGTGGGTGTGGCTTAGTGGGCGTGGCTTGGTGGGGGTCATGTGACTGGGTGGGCATGGCCAATTTTTTAAAAAAACATTAAAGCATTTTTAACTAAAAAAAAGTTTTAAAAAAGTTCCGACAATCAGCTGGTGTTTCCCCAGGTTAGGGGCTAGCAGCCTCGTGGGAAGGTAAAACCCCCCCACAAGCCTCGCAGGTGGGCGCAGCCCCGCAGAGGAACCCACAGGGCCTCTCCGGCTCTTCGCTCGGCAGCCTCCCGGGCTCCGCCCTGCTCTTTTTCTCTCGCCCACCGCGTCCCAGAGAGAAAACGTCCGAGGCAAAAGTGGCTTTGGCGAGTCCAACGCGTGTGTGGCCTGCAGAATGGAGCCTCTTGAGCGCTAGGACCTGGCCACGGCGCCTCAGGGCGAGGTGCCATTGCCGCTGCCTCCAAGCCGCCCGCTGGCGCGTGAGCGGTTCGAATTACGTCGCCAAGCCCAGACCCTTTTGCCGCGCCCGAGGAAGGGGAAGCAAGCTTCGTTTTCGGGATGGTCCCGCAGGCCGGGCGCACGTCGGACTCGCCCAAAAGGCGAGCGAGCTTCACCATGTCCCTCTGAAGCGGCTCCTCAAAAGTGAGCAGCGGGTCTTCCTCCTCCCCGCCAGCGTCGGCCTTACCTTCTGCTGCTGCTGCTATGGGGCTGAGAGAGGCGGCGGCGCTCTGGGATGGCAAGTGGCTGTCTCGGGGCTGCTGCACATGTGCACCGCATTGGACTGCTGGCGCTCTAGCATGACATCAGGCTGGCCGGGATAGGGCCAGAGCACAGGCGCCGCGGACTGGGGAGGGAGGCGAGCGGGTGGCCTCAGGCCAAGGCAGCGCGCCAAGGAGAAACGGGGATAGATCGAAGTCTGCACACCGCATGTGCAGCCACGGGACATCCTCTTGCAGGGTGAGCAAGCGGCGACCGGGGGACCGGTTTGGGGGCGTGGCCAGCCAGCCGTCGCTACCGGTTCGGCGAACCAGGCCACATTTCCGCTAACGGTTCTCCTGAACCGGTCCGACCGGTAGCATTTCACCCCTGACTCGGGGTCCATGACATGATCACAGTAGGCCAGAGGTGGGTTCCTCCCAGTTCGCACCGGTTCGCCCAAACCGGTAGCGACCCGCTGGTGACATCACGGTACCAGTTCTGTCAGTGTCGGTCCGTGGGCACCATCTTTTTTTTAAATTTTTGTTAATTTATTATATATTTTTTTCGAAAATTTTTCCGGGTTTTTTTCCCTTCCTTTTTTTCCTGAGTTTCCGGCACTGTGCATGCGTCGCCATCTTGTTTGGGGGGTGGGGATTTTTTTGGATTTTTTGGCACTGCGCATGCACGCGCACGCTTCACGCGCCCACGTGGCGCGGGAGGAAGCGAACAGGCAGCAAGGTAAGTTAGAACCCACCCCTGCAGTAGGCCCTTAATCATACCATGCTAAGCATGCTGCATAACAGGTATGTTATTTTGCACCAGTATATTGTTGTTGTTTTAACCCTTCAGTTGTGTCTGACTCTTGGCAATGCCATGCACCACTATATTAGGATCATCAATATGGCAGCTGAAAAATTCTGAATGCTTCAAAGTGCATAGCTACATGTATACCATTAAAAGATTCCCTTTGAGGTAAGCAAACTTATAGGACAGGAAAAAAGTCAGTAATAGTAATAATAAATTATTACTGAAGAAATTAAAGTCAGGATAAAGGAAGAAAAATGTGAAATCTAACTGCATTTAGTTTACATCCGCATTTTCTATTCATACAAACCATCCTTGTTTCCACCATGCTTGTACACCATTTTATATATTGCTTTTCAGTGAAAAAAAATATGTTTGGCTTCTCCTCCATTTTGTCTTCGCTGTTTATATATTCATATCATACAATAATTTTTTTTGTCAGTAAGAAATCACTCCAGCTCCATATTTCCTTCTTGGCTACTTAAAGTATATACTGTATTTTTTGGACTATAAGATGCACTTCCCCCCCCCAAAAAAAGTGGGTGCAAATGTCTGTGCGTCTTATAGACCGAACACAGCCGTTTTTGGCCTCCCGGAACCCCCCAGGCACGTCCCATTTTTGGCAAAAACGGGCCCATTTTTGGCACAAACGGGACGCGTGAAGGGGTTGGGAGGCCAAAAACAGGCCAATTTTTGGTGAAAACGGGATGCGCAGAGGGTTTGGGAGGCCTGCAGAATGCTCCTGGGGGCTGGGGAGGGCAAAAACGGAACACATGGGGGGTTTGGGAGACCAAAAATGGGCCCGTTTTTCGCAAAAATGGGACACGCAGAGCAGGGATGGGTTCCAACTTACCTCACTGCCGGTTCGCTCCCTCCCGCACCGTGTGGGCGTGCCATGTGGGCGCGTGCACGCTTTGCGTGCGTGCATGCGCAGTAACAAAAAATCCCCCAAAAAATAAAAATGAAATTTTAAAAAAGCCGAAAAAAAGATGGTGACCGCATGCAGTGCCGGAAGTCGGCTTCTGCACATGCTCAGAAGGAAAAAAAATAAAAAAAATTCAAAAAAATAAAATAAAAAAAAGATAGTGGCCCCCACGGACCGGCACCGACCGATCCAGTTCGGTGACGTCATCATGACGTCACCAGCAGGTCGCTACCGGTTCAGGTGAACCGGTCCAAACCGGGAGGAACCCACCCCTGGCGCAGAGGGTTTGGGAGACCTGCAGAGTGCTCCTGGGGGCCGGGGAGGGCAAAAACCAGACGCATGGAGGCCAAAAACCTTTTTTTTTCTTGATTTCCTCTTCGAAATCTAGGTGCATCTTATACTCCAGTGCATCTTATAGTTCGAAAAATACGGTAACTGGGAAGAGAAAAAGGGAAGAGTATTGGAAAATGAACAGAATGTAATATCTAGCGAGATTAGCTAGAATTTCAAATCTAGTTTTGCCATCCTTGCCATTTAATTTACTCATTTTTATTTCTTGTTTTTTTTTTAATGTTATAAACAATTTGCCCAGGATTTATTTTCATTTATTTTTCACATTTTTGAGCCATTCATCTCCCTCGGAGGTTGCTGGGAGTTGGGTGCCATATATATTTAATATACAGTGGGGCAAAAAAGTATTTAGTCAGCCACCAATTGTGCAAGTTCTCCCACTTAAAAAGATGGGAGAGGCCTGTAATTGACATCATAGGTAGACCTCAACTATGAGAGACAAAATGAGAAAAAAAAATCCAGACAATAACATTGCCTGATTTGGAAAGAATTTATTTGCAAACTATGGTGGAAAATAAGTATTTAGTCACCTACAAACAAGCAAGATTTCTGGCTCTCACAGACCTGTAACTTCTTCTTTAAGAGGCTCCTCTGTCCTCCACTCATTACCTGTATTAATGGCACCTGTTTGAACTTGTTATCAGTATAAAGGACACCTGTCCACAACCTCAAACAGTCAGACTCCAAACTCCACTATGGTGAAGACCAAAGAGCTGTCGAAGGACACCAGAAACAAAATTGTAGACCTGCACCAGGCTGGGAAGACTGAATCTGCAATAGGCAAGCAGCTTGGTGTGAAGAAATCAACTGTGGGAGCAATAATTAGAAAATGGAAGACATACAAGACCACTGATAATCTCCCTCG
>QLTV01002258.1:1555606-1601881 GCA_003457575.1 Thermophis baileyi
AGCATGGAGGAATGGGCCGACATACCAGCAACAGTGTGTGCCAACCTTGTGAAGACTTACAGAAAACGTTTGACCTCTGTCATTGCCAACAAAGGATATGTAACAAAGTATTGAGATGAACTTTTGATATTGACCAAATACTTATTTTCCACCATAATTTGCAAATAAATTCTTTCCAAATCAGGCAATGTGATGGTCTGGATTTTTTTTCCTCATTTTGTCTCTCATAGTTGAGGTCTACCTATGATGTCAATTACAGGCCTCTCTCATCTTTTTAAGTGGGAGAACTTGCACAATTGGTGGCTGACTAAATACTTTTTTGCCCCACTGTATTATTCTTGCTATTATTATTACTACTACTACCAGATGTGAGGGTAGGTTTAAAAATGGCCACCAAGCAAGCAGCACCATTTCACACAATACAGATGCCAGTTCTGAATTGGGTACTTGTTTAAGAGGAAAAGTAGAAGTTCAAAATTCACAAGATAAGCAGCCTCTCAAAGGTGTTTTCTGGAAATATTAAAATATGCTGTGCATGAATGGGATTGGGATTGTAATCCAAAATATCTGGAGGGCTGGTCAAATTGGGGGGGGGGAGGCTATTTAAGTATGGATAAAATCATGCATACACTACACCACAAAAATGGCTATCCCACTGGAAAGAAGCTGTTGGTAGGATGCTAGAAATGCAAGGCAACCTGACTCCTTCTAGCCACACACCCCCTTGTCTTGGGGAGGCCAGCAGCAGGTGCCTCTCACCTCTTCCATTTCAGTCAGCCTTCCCTGGAGACAGGAAATATTTTAAAAAGGGGGGAAATGCCAAAGCTTGATTCTCAGGTTCTAGGGAAAAGGAGAGCCACAGGAAGCTTTCTCCTTTTCAACAACCCTCTGAGACAACCTGGGCTTTTAAAATAGCATGTGCTGAGCAGGCCCTGGAGTGGGGGGAGGGGGGAAGTTGAGTGGGAGGGGATATATTTATCAGGCCTCAGCGCAATCAAGCCCGATGCTGGGAAACCCTCAGGATGGCAATAATTGGAGACATTAAAGTTTTTAAAACCGAGTAATGAGTTGGGAAAGGGAAGCTGTTTCTTCATTTCCTGTTTTAAAAAAACCCTAAGGAAGAGGAAAAGGTCACTAGAGCAGGAAGGCCATTGAAAAGATAATGTAAAAAATACAAGAGGTTCTATCTAGAGGATATATCTCTCTCTACCCCCCTCCCCCCTCCCTCTCCCCTTAAATGATAAACAGCTATTTAAAAATGACTTTGCAGAATTTTGGCAAGTAATCAGTTGTCAGCTTGGTGAAGCAAGCAACAAACCCTCCTATTCCTAAATCCCTTTCCTGTCTGGACTACAACTCCAATCAAACCACTTACAGGGCCAAAAGCTATGCTGGCCAGGGAACATGAGTTCTGAAGCCAAGTAAAGGGTAAATAGCCCACTGCTTTAATTTGGATTCCTCCATTTGTCCCTTCCCCAACTCCACTGAAGAGTTAGACAAAGAACAGGGGTGGGCAACTAATGGAATCTTTACAACCTGTGGACTTCAACTCCCAGAATTCCTGAGCCAGCATGAGGGCCCTTCCCCTCTCTATATGCATAGTCTCTGTTAGCAACATTGGGTAAGCTTAAAGGTGCCCATGGGATGTCTGAATATAGAGACAAAACTCTGAATGATGGAATGTTAAAGCAATTCCTGGCCCCAAGATACTTTCTCTTGTGCTTAAGGTTTGTTTTCAGTAGTAGGATAAGAATGCTGCGTGAAAATAACATTATGGCAATTGTACCAATAGTGATCTTCAGGAAGCTAGTGGGGCTTGTTTGGTTTTGGTTTACCATATAATATGAAAGCAATTATGGATGCAAACCATGATTTATGGAAATATGTTGGATGAACATACGTGTGATTTAGTCATAAATAGTTAAAGAAACTATATGTAGACCCAGCCTATATATCAAATTATAATTTGTAAATCGATTAAAACACTTTACAGATCAACAAGCAAGTTGGAAAGAAATACCATGGCTCATAAATGTGGGCTCTACCCTAAATAGATATCCATCCATCCAGTCATCCATCCATCGACCCACCTATCTATTTTGTGAACCGCCCATCTCACTCAGACTGACATATATTGGAACAGTGGAGAAATTGCTCTGTGCAGAAATCCAGAAGACAAGGCTTACGTTTTTTTAGTGGTCAAAATGTATATAGTTCTTTCACAAATACACTGCAGAAAATGTTTCCACTCCAGAGTGTATAATAGAGGAGGAGATAATCAATAGCCTTCCCTCCCCAGTCTAATGGCCTCAAGGATGATGTGGGGCTAAAATTCCCAGCTGTTGACTGTGTTAATTTGAAATTCTGAGAATGGAAGCCAAACACATCTTGGAGATACTGAATGTATTTGGAATGTTACATGCAAGGAATGATCATGGGAGCAGAAATAGCAAAGAGAGCTGAAGCCATTTGTACTAGCAATAAGCAGCAACCAGCAGACCATCCCCAGAAAGTAAGCAGAAAGAAATATGGTTTATATAGGAAGAGGTGCCAGAAATACCAGCAAAATATATCACACACTGTTCACAGAGCACTTACTGCCCTCTCCCCAGGAGCTTGATAGATCGTTTACAAAACATCAGAAAAGGTGGCAATGCAGTAGAATAACACAGCTGCCATGAAGATGGCAGTTTCCATGGAAGCAAGCGCACATTACTACCGAAGTGACACACTATATTGGATATCTCTCTCTTCCGCCAGATGCAAGAGGTCCCTGGGCACTGGCAGCATTAGGTAGGCCAGTTGGGGGAGAGGTATTAGAAAGAGGAACCACTCCAGATCCAACCATGTGATCATTTAGTTGATCACTAGTAAGATAAGGAGATGAGCGGTGCAAAACATGTGTCCCCAATATGCAAAGGAGTAGAGTAAATTGCTAGTTTTCTTAAAAATCCATGAAACGCACGCACATCTTCAATCACACATACTAGCTAGCACAACTTTCTCCAACCTAATACACTCCAGATGTGTTTGGATTGCTAAGCCTAAAATGCTACTGGAACAGGAATTAGACTGGAGGAGCTCTAACCTAGCAACAGCTCAGGTTCACTAATTCACCCTTCAGTCTGCTGACAAAGAGGTGTTGTTCTAAAAAATTCAGTTCTGCTAAGATCTTATTTATGTATCAAGTTCTAAAAATTAAACAAGTATAGATCCTAAAGCCAGTTGTGAACGGCCTCTTGAGTACATTTTGGACATTACAAACCTAAAGTTCATGTCTCCCAATTGTTCAAAGCATATCAGAACTACTGCTCACACTGAATCCAACCACTTATTTATTGATGATCTATTTTACGGGTAGCAGTGTCTACTGAAACTGGCATTCTGACCTGAATTTCAAGGAAATGCTTTTTTATGAAGTTGGAGCCCCTTACCCCTTAAAATATTTTCTCCAGGAGTATAAAATTAAAACATTATTGTGCTCTTCCACCCTATCTTTGAAGCATGAAAGGAGAGTTTCCTATACTTTGTGGATTTCTGAACAGAACTTCTGCAGAAATAAACAATAGGCTACCATATTCTAAGGACAAGTAAATTTACTGAGGGCACACCCTGCACAGATATGTTTTAAGTAAAAGCAGAGCAATACATGAATAGAATCAAGCAAGTAAATGCTTTGGGCTCACAGTTGCTTTGTGTAATCCATTTATTTCTCAAGAGACACAAGCAGTTTTTTCATGGCACAAAGGACAACAAATTTATAGATCCTGTTTCCTTTTCTTGTTCCAAGGGGAATTGGAAATATAACCAGCCTGTGTTTTTGACTCGTTGCCGGATGGAACTATCTCCATGACCTCTGTCTATTGGAAAAACAGGAATAAAGTGTGCGTATACATTAAAAAAAAAACACCACATCATTTTTATTTTTATTTCTGAAAACCCATTTCTGAGCAATACCCCCATCTTGGGGTAGCTATATCCATTGATTAGTTTGATCAATTTTCTTCATGCTGTGCCTTCATTTAAAAAAAAAGCAGAGAAAAGTCCATTTCTCATACTACATAAGGTAGATTCCCAACTGATTCACTTTTATGTTTTTTACCTTATAGGTAATTACCTTTTAATTAGCATGCATTTTTTTCCATGAAAGTAAACTCAGTAATCTACTAAGTACCATAAAGAAGCAGCAACATATCCATGACGATAATCATTCACATGTATCTAGCTTGGCAGATTATTGGGGGTGGGGAGGGACAGACACACACACACACACACACACACACACAGAGAGAGAGAGAGAGAGAGAGAGAGAGAGAGAGAGAGAGAGAGAGAGACAGAGAGAAAGGAATTGGCTCAATCACAACACACACACACACACACAATGAATGAATCAGTTTCAGTTAAATTTCAGCAAAGTCACAAAGACTGGCTTTGAAACTGGTCAAGAATGCCAATGTATTAGATCTCGTCGCTTGCTTAAGCTATTTGCAGTAGCCTACACTAGTTACATAGGCAAGATCATCCTCCATAAACTAAAGATAATATTGTATTTTGAATCGGGGTGCAAATGTGCAAGGCAAGCTTTTAAAACTTACACAGGTCTCTTCCTCATGCTGAATTTTTACACATAAAGAAAGAATCCCCCTATATGGCATCTCTCTGGCCTTCAGATATTTAGAAATCATATATCTCTTTTATTGAAGCATTTATGACAGCCCATCTAAGCTCATACTAGAGCCTCAATTATTAGTTGGAAGTTCACAGATAAACTTGCTTTCCAAAGCAAACCAAGCAGGCAACTGGGTTTGAAGAACAGAAGCCCTCACTGCTCCAAGGAATATTACCTGCATTTCTTAATCAAAGATAGGTTGCATTTTTAACTGGAGATTCCACGTAGCAATTCTAACTTCAACCAATACCTCTTCTATGATAGTTTTCTGGTATCAGCAATGCATTTGGATTATATGTCCACCCCCTATTACATTACTTGCAGTCCTCAATGTAGGGCCAATTTTAGGAAATTGGTCTTTGACTTTTTTTCCCCCCAAGCCACCTAAACTACTGCCAAGGCTCTCTTCAAAGGGCAGGGAAGCCAACTGTATGTAACAGTTCTTTTGTCTATCAGAATCAACATTCCATCTTTTAAAAATGGAAGAATGGTAGATACCACGCACTCTAAACCTTTTCAAACAGCTGCAGGCTGCAAGGGAGAGATTATCTGCTCAACCAGCTAATGCAGTGAAAGCCCTGATCAATATTTTAAAAGAAAGTAAATTGACCCTCCTCCAGTCATTAAGGGATGTGCACAATCCATCTCTCCCAAGGACTAAACAAACAACTTGCATCCACTGAGCTCAGGCATCATTCTTTCCCTTCCCCTTCCTCCTCTGGATATGCCAAGGTTTTGCTTTTCTATAAAGCAATCTTAGTTCTAGAATCAGAAAGCTGGTTGTTTGATAGCTGCTTAAGGAGGTTGGTATTTGCCTCTCTCAAATAAGCCGACAAGGCCATAAATTCAGAGCTTGCCTCAGAAAAAACTCTCAATGAGGCAGCAGCAATGAGTTTAGGATGAATTCTCCCCACAGTTCTGTATCTGTGATGTTTTATGAAACAGGTGCAAAACTGCTCGAGAAGAATGGGGAAAAGTAAGGGCTAATTAACAGATACTTCCTAGGATATTTTTCACTGAAACTAAACACACATATACGTAGCTCACATCCTCCCAGAAAACTTAAAATGTATTTCTGAACTAAATAGCAGAGAGGGAGTAGTGAAAATGTCCATTCAGCTTTCATGTATGCCTTAATCCTTTAGGTTCATTTACATTCAAGAGCAGGAGAATGCATGCTTCCTTCTTCAGTCTTTCCACACTAACAGGCCTGCATATCAGTTGGTCTAACTATGCATGCCTTGCACTAATACTGCCCCTTCACAACAATCCTGGGATGTAGACTGGTCTGAGAAGATTCCTGGCTGTATGGGAATTTGAACCTGATTCCACTTTGATCTAGATCAAAATACAATTTATTTACAATTATTGCATATTGCTCCGATCTTGGTAGATGCTCACTCAACAATGTACAGGACAAATAAAAAACATAATCAACTTTAACAAGCCATAACATAATAACTTAATGGATGCCTGCCTTCATACCGAACCATACCATACCATACTATACCATATACCATACCTGTTCTGTCCCAGCACGGCAAACCCCCAGAAAGCGACACACATACACACTGTTCTTTAAACAAAAAGGCTTTAATACTAATAATTGCTTAGTATTAAAGTGAATACTAATTCTTTGCCAAAGTGTTTGTTTTCAAGCACAGAACACTTTGGCCGGGATTCCAAATGTGAAAGAGACAAGCAGGTCAATTAGTCCGTCAAATAATAATTACTTGCTGAAGTTGGCCAAGAGCCCGGACTGGAGTCAATCCAACTGATAGGGACGAGGTTCAGAAGGCAGCCAAGATGAATACAAACAAAATTGTCTTCAGCAAAAGTGTGTGGTGTGATCCACCGCTATCTGCCCTGCGTGCTCTGGCATCAATCAGAGGCCCTTCCTCTTCACTGGAGTCACTGAACTCCTGCTGAGGAGGTGCAGAAGGCCCTGATTGCGCATCGTCCTCTGGCCCTGCTTCCTCTTCGGTCTCGGACTCCGGTGCCGGCGCTACAGACCGCTCTTGCCACCCTATGGACTGTTCCTGGTCGTCCGGATCCATGAGCAGCTGCACGGGATGGGGGCAAGCCACAACAATACCATCCCATACCCTACCATACCATACCATACCATACCATACCATACCATACCATACCATACCATACACCATACCATACCTTCTTACCTGAAAGAAGGTAAGAGTTTCAAAAGAGTGGGGCTACCACTAAGGCGGCCTGATGTCTAGCCCACAACCCTCATGTGGGAGTGGGACTCTCAACAGGCCCTCTATGGGTGTTCGATATTCATACTGAATATTCATACTAGGGAAGAAGGATCCTGGCGTACTTCACTATCACATTACATGAGGATTTATTGGTAATGACCAGCACTTTGAATTGATTTAAGCTACAGAATCTCCACAAACAATTGTGTCTATTGTAAGAGCCATATAAGTGACCATGCTTGATCGCCAGCTCACTTTATCTATGCTGCTCTGAACCCCAACTGTGTAAAGCAAGAAGCAGAGAGAAGGCAAAGGATGGATGGAGGTGCTCTCTTGGACAGGCTGTTACACAGATGACACCTTAAAAAGACAAAAAAAGAGGTGTCCTGTTGAGTTAGATTAAGGGTCATTCTAATTCACCCACCTATTTAATAGAATAGTCAGCTCATCTCTGGGACCCTGATCCATCGGAGCATCTCTTACCAAAAATTCATCACAAAGTCTTAGTACAATCCTTAAAATGTCTCAAGAAGTGGTCTTAGAACTCAGAAGCAGATTTAAGAGCAGCACCAGATCACTGATTAATCCCAATACTCCCCTGGATGCTCCATCTTTACATCATTTACACAGTAGTGAAAGCAGTAGATATCACAAAAGACAATCTTCTGCCATATAAAAGACAGTTTGATGAAGATAAGGTGGCAAAGTTCGTAACAGATCCAGGATCTGAGTCAACAACTTCTTCTACATGACACATTGTGGTTATGATTTACATGTTAAATCATAGTTTCTTTAAACCATAATTTGCTGAATAAGTAACAATGGCCAGGTTGACACACACAGGTTTATGTCATAAACGCTTTGGTGATCCCAACCGCTTCACTTTTTATACTCACGTTCATGCAGGCAAATGCAAAGAACGGGGAAAGAATAATCTTAGCAATTGGGTGTGGAGAATATTACTGCTTTTTTCATTCTGCTATTTCAGATAAGATTCTCCCACCCCATATCTGTGCTCCCTCCGTTTTTAATCGCCAGACTCAGAAAAATGCAAAAGATCTATTTACAGCAGCATGAATTGAAGGGCAGGAGAACTTAAGCTAGAATTTCTGGGAAGGAAAGGGAAGAAATTGGCATTTGGGGCAAAATCCTATCAAACAGACCAGTGCCCCAGCCGCAATATAAACATTTATGTCAAGCAGAACTCCATATGCATCCTTCCTTTTTGAAGAATCACCGGAAGATAAACTTTTAATGCCTAGAACTGAATAACATCCCAGCATTATAGTTCAATTGCTGGGTGTATTGCCCATCATTAAAAAGGCCAAAAGAAAAAGGGGTCACTGTCACCCAAGATGAAACACTTCTTATTAACAACCAGCGATAAACTTAGTCTAGACACTTCCATAAAAAAAAAAAAAAACCCAAGAAAGGCAAAACAAAAAGCAAGCCAAAGAAAAAAAAAGGAAAAGCGATAAACTTAGTCTAGACACTTCCATAAAAAAAAAAAAAACCCTAGAAAGGCAATGCAAAAAGCAAGCCAATGATAATAAACGGAAATGGCATGGACTTTAAAATAAAGCTACTAGTCAAGTAGCAGTAACTTGTTGGAATGCCTTTTTCTCAGACTCACAGCCATGACTGTGTAATTGGCGCTACTGAAAGAATTTAAAAAAAAAAAACTGAATTGGGTGAGCACAGAATATTGCCATATTGCTAGAACTGACTAAAATCAGTAACGCGGAGCTGCAGACAATACCCAAAATCCAGTTTCTGCCATTATACAAGCCAAGCAAAAGGAACAACTCATCTCAAGCCTTCTTGTGTCTATGATACAATATCCCATGAGGTGAAAACTTTTCCCCCCAATTCAATCCCCCTGCCTTTCCACCTTTTTAACCTCAGCTACCAATGGGCACAATTTTACAATTCAAAGAGATAAAAGGCAGAGAAGAAGAGTTATTTCAGTTATTTCTCATATGCTGAAGCAATTTGTTTCCATAAGTTGTAGCAATGGCCTTGAGACTTCAGAATGCAAAATAGACGAAGGTGAAGAATCAGACAAAAATTCATAAAGAATTTATTTCTCCTTGAGTACATATTCCCATTAAGCTACTAAATATCAGTTTTGGAAGACAAAAGACATGCTATTTTGATACCCTCTCTGAAGTTTATCTGAAAGCACTTAGTTGCCCACTCTTGGAATCAGGATGCTGGGCGAAGCAGAGTTTGGTTTATAATAGAACAGAGTTGGAAGGGACCTTGGAGGTCTTCTAGTCCAACCCCCTGCTCAGGCAGGAAGTCCTATAGTACCATTTCAGACAAATAGTTGTCCAATCTCTTCTTAAAAACTTCCAGTAATCACAACTTCTGGAGGCAAGTTGTTCCACTGATTAATTGTTCTAATTGTTCTAACAGTTTTGAATTCTTAGAAAATGTAAGGATTTGATATATTCAATGTAAAAACAAATTTCTTAACACTATTTAAGGATAGGTTGATTCTTCCAGCTGAAGAAGCTAAATACTCCTGAACAACAGACATTGGGCTGGAAAAAATGGCCTTCAGGAACTCCTCAAGAGCTTCCCAGTCTGGTCACGGGCAAAGAGAGGATTGCCAGACTAGTTAAACCCACTCTGGCCTCCTCCAACCAGGATATTCTTAGGGTTAATTTTTTTAAAAAGCATACCAGGGAGATTTAAAAAGTGAAAATAAGAGATGACATTCATGGTTGCTACCTGAAGCTTCCATATACAGATCAGTGGTGAAATCCAAATTTTTTTACTACAGGTTCTGTGGGTGTGACTTGGTGGGCGTGGCGTGGCTTGGTGGGCGTGGCTTGGTGGACGTGGCAGGGGAAGGATACTGCAAAATCCCCATTCCCACCCCACTCCTGGGGGAAGGATACTGCAAAATCCCCATTCCCTCCCCACTCTGGGGTAGAGATGTGAAGGCTCGGAAAAAAACCGGAAAAATTTGGAAAAAACCTGGGTTTTTTCCGTTTTTTTCCTGAAGTCTTTTTTGTTTTTTTCCAAAAAATTGGAAAAATTGAAAAAAGAAAAAAAAAACATTGTGGAATATTTTATTTTAACATTGTTTATTTTATGTTCCTAAAGTAACAGAATGACTTTCAATCTTAAAAAGACAAAAAAGTGCTAATGTAGCATTTTTTTCAATTTTTCCGAAAATTTCCGTTTTCCCCCCCAAAAAACCCAGAAAAAAAACGGGTTTTTTTCCGAGCTTCAAAATTTCCGGAAATTTTACATCTCTACTCTGGGGCCAGCCAGAGGTGGTATTTGCCGGTTCTCCGAACTACTCAAAATTTCTGCTACCGGTTCTCCAGAAACTGTTAGAACCTGCTGGATTTCACCCCTGATACAGATGCAGTCTATCCCTGGACAGTTCTGCCTTGAAAGACAGATAGGGGAAAGAATCTGCATTTACATTCTAGTTGTGATCTTTTCAGAATGGCCAACAGTAGAAATTCTTCTGTTTGGTATCCTTGATTTAGAAAAATAAGGAACCTGTAGTAGACTCAATCCCCAAGCCACATATCATGGAGCAATAACCTGCAGCTATGTATTTTGTTATTTTTAATAACAAGACCGCAACGTATCTTGCCCGGGAATATTCTTACTGCACTTATAGAAAAGCACCAGGCGGCTTTCTCAACAGGTCTTTGGGAGTACATATGGCTTGCTAATTTTTCTTCTTGAAGACAAGCCCTTTTCTTTGAACTGATGTTTTCTCTTCAACTCGGTCGACACCCAACAAGCTGAAATAATGGCCTTCCTCACCACCACTTTGTCCACTGGGCTTTTGTTCTACTAGCAAGCATAGTTAGCATCCGAGGGGGGTCACCTTCTAATCTGACCTTCGCTCGTTCAGTAGCAGCCCCCTGGGAGCAGGGAACAGCCTCCAGAGCTTGGCTTTCTAACCTCAATAATTCTTGTTCACACCCTTAACTTGTGGACAAGGCTCTTTGGAAGCCCCACCACCTCCTTCACCGCTAGGAGTTTTTACACCAAGACTGAATCTTCTACTTGGAAGGATAGAAAGGAGAAGAAATCAGAGGACAATCTTCCCTAAATGTCTGCAATGGCACCTCCCATGATCATCCAGTCTCCCTGGTTGGGGATGATGGCAGTTGTTGCCCAACAATGTGGAAGGTGCCAGGTAGGGGAAGATTGGGTTTAATCACCTCTCTGGAGTTCCCATAGATTGGAATAGGTACCAGAGTCAGGTTTGCAAAGTCAAATGCTTCTAACTAGCTTGCTGAAGACATCAGTTCAGTTTCCCCATATTTAGTTAGCTGCTTCACCTGGTTCCACACATTCCCCCACAATTGAAGGGCCTTTAACATGGTAAGGCAGAGCAAGGCCTTTCCCAATCCTTAGTTTTGGCCTCCACAGCCAGATCAGATCACACATCCGTTTAACTCAATTTTTGATCAAGTATCTCTACTGTAGTGGTTTGCAGCCTTTTAGGGCTGATGGGCACAGCTGGAATGTTGAGAAAATATTGTGGATGCTTGCATAAAATGGCTGCTGGGACAAGTTGTCTATTTAGAAAATGACGGCTACGGAAGACAATCAGTTCCAAACCAGATTTACCAGAATGCTACTATACCAGTTTCTCTTACAGGATTGTTTCCCGTGTTTACCCTCTGCCTCTTTTCTAGACAGGTGAAACTATCTCCAAAGCAATAGCCGGCAATTTTTATTATCTAAAACAGGGGTCTCCAACCTTGGCAACTTTAAGACTTGTGGACTTCAACTCCCAGAGTTCCTCAGCTGTCTGAGGAACTCTGGGAGTTGAAGTCCACAAGTCTTAAAAGTTGCCAAGGTTGGAGACCCCTGATCTAAAAAGCATTTGAAGGACCCTTGGAGAGAAAAATGTAATGGAGGGTGGGCCATCATTTTGCAGCATTCCAGTTTTTAAAAATAATAGTAATAATAATGCAGAGCAAGAGGCATTGCCACGTTGAAGAATTAGCAGTAAGAGTCACAGATCCCTGTCCATGTAAAATTTAGAGATAAGACTACTCAAGAGTCCAATTTCCTGCTCAGTGCAGGAATCCAAATTAATCTTGGCCACATGGCTGTCCCATCTCTATTTCATCTTGTTCAATGAAGGGGAATCTAACATTTTAAACATAGAGGTATTATTTCCTCATAGATTTGTTTAAACTTTAAAATACAGATCTTAGACAAATCCTGTATCTGCTTTATTAAGCAATTCGGGTTTCAAGTAGTGCCAGGAAGGGAAGTTTGCTTTTTAAACAGTTTATTTTTACCATCTCTCTTCCCTTTACTTAATTTTAGGGTTGATTTTCCCCAATCTAAAATGCCTGACTACACCTCCTTTTAGCTCTGGAGCATGTGAGCATAGCACAGTGACAGCATTTTCCACACCACAAGACTTTTGCCATTTGGAGCGAATCTAACAAAGGCACCCACAATCAACTCTTTCCAGAATACAATTACAACAAAAGATTTCATTGCTGGGAAATATTGCAGCAGCTTTAAGGCTGCATGGGGAGGGGGGGGGCGCACATAGAAAGAGGAGGAGGAAGGAAGAGAAGGAAGGAAATTGCACCGGAAATGGGTACAGGCCATGTCTCAAACTGCTTTGTCAGGTTTACTGACTCACCAAGCAAGAAAGGTTTTGCAGCATCTCACCAAATCTTGCATAACTGGGGAGGAGTGGGGAGAAAACTGTCCTGTATTATGGAGGTATCAGAGAGCTTCAAATTCTAATAGTAACGGAACAGTCTCACACTGCGATATACAATACAACACAGCCCAGTTTATTACAATCTGGCAGGTTTTACACTTCTTTAATAACGCTTGCAAGCGGTTCAATGAATTTTACCAACGCCTTTCTCAGGGTGCATTTTCAAGAAATATAAGGAAAACCAAATTGGCCCAGATCCAATAAGGGGTCCAAGGGAGGGAGGCAATCTCAGTTCTCAGTTTGGGGCAAAATTCACTTAACAACTGTCTTGCATAACAAGTCTTGCAATTTTGGGCTCAATTGTGGTCGTAAATCGAGGATTACCTGTACTATATTAGGAAGTGGGGGAAGGGGTAGAAGTGAAGTTAAAGATTGCTGGGTGTGTTTGAATTTGGGAAGAACCATCTAAACTGAGGTAATAAAGCTAATAAAACTATTTTATTTCTATTTTATTTCCTATTGCCAATTGTCTTTTTATGATATTCTTTTATTTTAATCTTCTTACCAAAAGAGTAGAGTGTAAGCAGGGGTGGGTTCTGGCTTACCTCGCTGCCGGTTCACTTCCTCACGCGCCGCACGGGCGCGCGTGCATGCGCAGTGCTAAAAACCCAGCTTCTGTGCATGCGCAGAAGCAAAAAACAAGATGGCGCCACCGAGAGAGCCGGTTCAGGGGCGTGTCCAGCAGGAACCCACCTCTGAGTGTAAGTCACTCAAGATTTCTCTAAATGGGAGGAGCATAAACCCCAGCAAATAAATAAATTACCAAATACTATCTTTAATATTTTATACATACCAAAATACAACCAATTAAGATGTCGGGAGGTCACAAAGTTGAAGGCAAACTCTACAAAACTAGAGAGAAATATTGGTCAAGGAATTTTGTACAGAAATTTTCTCCGAACCAAAAGTAGAACAGGAAGGAAGAAGGAACCCCACTGAGCCAACTGAATTCTGCAAAATGATGTAAACGACACAGAAGAAAGTAGAGGTGTAAAGTGGAAAAGGAGGGGGAGGGGGAAAAGGCTACTATGGGAACCCCTATTTTGAATGATGGTGGGAAAGGGAGAAAGAAGAAAGAAAAGGGGAAGCCCTGTCAGAAGTCAACCGTTGAAAAGTTTTCCATTAACTCTGGCAGTTTCTGTGAAACAAACACGCACACCTTTTAAAAGAAGGAAAAACAAGCCTCAAGCACGGTAAGATCTGATTACTTAATTGGACTGAAACACCACAACACAGTCAAGTAATTACCAACACAGCATATTCATGCAACACATCTTCATAACCTACGTGCAAACAGGACACAAGCACCCAGTTTTCATTCAGACTCTAGCCTGCACAATCTTTGTCCAGTGTACCCACAGAAATACACAAGCACACACTGGGTGGGTTTATGTAAAGTGCAATACGAAGTGTTTAGAAGATGCTTAACTGCCTATCCTTGGTATTCCTGAGTGAAAGCCCACATCTAGATGACAGGTGATGTGGACGGACAGACAGACAAATTGGGGAAAGAAAGTTCACGGCTCTGAGTCAAAGCACTTGTTTCACAGGCTGAATCATGGGTTTAATCATCACGTTATTCAGTTAAAAGAGAGTCAGTGTGGTATAATAGTTAAAATGTTGGACAAACTTCCAACATTCCTCAGTCATGGAAGCTCCTTGGATGATATGGGGATATTTCTTTCCTCTTGGAACAAGAACCAGCATGGTAGAACGATGAAGATGCTGGTCTAAGAATAGAGAATTCCAGATTCTAGTGTCCCCTTGGCCATTATCATCCCAGGATGATAATATGATGAAGGGGCTAGACTGGGAAGGGTCAGACGTGGGCCCTGGTCCCTTCTCTCTGGAGGACTTTGGGTTAGTTGCTCCCTCTCAGCTTAACAGTCAGAGTCATGTAGTGCTGAAGAACCGCCGCAGGAAGAACCAAGTTCATATCCATCCTTAGCCTTGGAAACTCATGAAGTTACTTTAAGCGAGTCCCCCACTCTCACTCCAAATTAGGGCTGCAGTGGTGGGGAAGAAGGAATTCTACATATGCTATCTTGAGCTCCCAAACAAGAGACAGAATAAAAATCTAACAAATACATGCATTTGATGGGAGAGAATGAGAAGAATTTCAAGGACACCCGGGTACAGAGTACTGTAAAAGGATACCCATCTATCCTTTTAGTGGACAATGCAGTCAATGTGTCCTACTGATCGCCCTTGAGAAAATATAGGGTATACATTTAAGAAAGAAACACACAATCTTCTAGTAACAGATAATGGTGAAAAACACTCCCTGTTGCCCAGGTCTCAAAAAGCTACTGCCATCCGCAGCAGATGGATAAACAATTTGACCTGGAATAAAGTAGATTAATGTGGATGGACTTAGCTACATGGATCTCAGCCTGCCAATTAAGATATAACCAGAGCTGACAAACCCATGGCCCTCCAGATGCTGGAAGTTGTGGTTCAGCATGCCTATGGCTATATGTTCCCCTATCACTGACTCCTGAATGTATTTCTTTATCATTGCGGGTGGTTACAGGTAGTCCTCAACTTACAACAGTTCACTTAGTGACCAAAGTTATAATGGTACTGAAAAAAAGTGACTTATGACCATTTTTCACACTTATGCCCGTTGCAGCATCCCCACATGATTTACATTCATATGCTTGACAACTGACTCACGTTTATGACGGTTGCAGCATCCCAGGGTCATGTGATCCCCTTTTGCGACCTTCTGACAAGCAAAGTCAATAGGGAAACCAGATTCACTTAAGAACTGTGATACTAATTTATGAACTGCAGTGATTCACTTAAGAAATGTGGCAGGAAAAGTCGTAAAATGAGGCAAAACTAACAAATTTCTCAAATAGCAACATAAATTTGGGGCTCCACTGTGGTCCTATGTTGAGGACTACCTGTACTGATAAAGCTTAAAGCACTTGGAAGTCCAAGTACAGTAGTCCTTGAGCCTAGCCATCATGGTCATAACTCATGATGGTTGTAAAATGGGTCAGTCATGTGACTGACTTGTTTTATGACCTTTTGTGTGGCGGTCGTTAAGCAAACCAATGGCCTCCTATGGGCATGGTTTTTCTGAAAATTGGAAGTAAATGCTGTTTTCAGCAAAATCATCATAAAATGTGGTCATAGGACTGTGGGATGCCGCAAGTGGGCATAAATATGGCCTGGCTGCCCAGTACCCAAAGTGTGGAGATGTGACCATGAGAGGGGAGGAAGCCATTGGAACTTTGAATCAGGGTCGTAAGTACGCCCCCCCCAGGTAGGTCCATTTAGTGACCGTTCAAAGTTACATCACCACAAAAAGTTACTTATGACCTTTTTTCACACTTACGACCATTTCAGCATCCCCTTGGTCACATGATCAAAATTCAGATGCTTGGCAACTGACTCGTATTTATGATGGTTGCAGTGTCCCAGGGGTTATGGGATCACCTTTTGCGATCGTCTATAACAAGCAAAGTGAATGGGGAAGCCAGATTCCCTTAACAACTGTGGCAAGAAAGTCGTAAAACGGGGGCAAACTCACTTAACAAACGCTTCACGTAGCCACAGAAATTTTGGGCTCAATTGTGGTCGTAAGTTAAGGACTACCTGTACTGTCCCAGAGTGCAAGACACAGAATACGGGTCTTAAATTACAGGATGACAGATTCCAGTTGAATTGAGGAAAAACTTCCTAACACTGAAAGCGATAGGACAATGGGAAAGATTATCTAGGGGGTGGGGGTGGGGGTCTCTTCATTGGGTACATTCAAGCGAAGTCGAGTCAGTCATTTGTTTGGGATGCTTCGTATTGGTTTCCTACGCTGGACAAGAGCAGGTCCCTTTCAACTCCAGGACTCTCTGAATCTGCTCTAGAAGGCACGGAGCTTTTCTCCAGAGCCATTGAGCAACATGAAAGAGAAACACACCAAGATCTGCTGGCTGGCCTGTCTGAGAAAAGCCTCTCCCAACATATGTCAGAGGGAGGGAAGAGGCGAACACGCGGTGTTCACCTTTGGATCCCTGCCAGGGATTTGCTCAGTTAAGCATCTGGCAGCAAGTTCCACTCGGCACTCTTCCAACAAACTTTTTTTTTTCTCCCCCTTCCCTTCCTTTCTTCCTTTCTGAATGCTCTCCAAGCCCTGCTGATAGGCCGCTACAGCCTTGGCAAGCAAATGCCTGGGAAAAAAAGGAACACAGGAATGTAAACAAGACAGGGCTAACAGGATACATGAGACAGGACCTGCCAAGCTACCATAGGGGCTGTCCCGTCCCGGGCAGAAGGCCTTGGCAAAGATACAGGGTGACTTCTTAACCCTGACTTTCAAGACACAAGCAAAGTTCTCCTAGGAGCGGGGTTTTGCCTTGGGGAGGTGACAGAGGCAGGAAAGTTGATTAGTAGTGGGAAAAGAAAGAACACCTAGACTAAGGCAACCATTTAAAACAGCCTCAGTGCAATGTTTATTAGGGTTTTGTTTTGTTTTTTACTTTACAATATGGCTTCCTACAAAATATCTGAAAACGGTTTCAAAAGAAAACAACAAGTTAAAAACAGTTCATAATTGCAGCCTGGTATTTGAGCACCTTCCTAGGTACTGGCTGAACGGGGTGATGTCACCCGCAGCCTAATGCTTGAGGGAAACTAAAAAAGAACAGAATGTTACAGCCAATACCAAAAAAGAGCAAAAGATTCTTTCTTGCATGGGAGGGAAGGGGAATGCAATGAAACACAAGTTTAGTTCTCTTTCCTTGGAGGAGGGTGAGGGTGAAGCGGAGAATTCAGTAAATAGAGAATAAACATTTTGGAGACCACTGGGCTAAGGAAGGCTTAATCACTAACAGAGGCAGCAAAAGAGGACAACACACACACCCTCCTCCTTAAAACAGGGCTGAAAACAAGAAGGGCTCAGAAGCAGGGAAAAGACTGCCTAGAACAGGGGTGTCAAACTCGATTTCATTGAGGGCTGCATCAGGGTTGTGTTTGACCTTGGGGGGCCGGGATGGGCGTGGCCAGGGTGGGCATGGCCAGCTCGACGTCACTCGTGTCGGGGGTGCCTGTGGTGGCCCGAGCGCTCTGCAAGCGAAAACAGGCTCCCGAGCTCCATGGGACAGATCCGGCCCCCAGGCCCCCAGACCTTGAGTTTGACACCCCTGGCCTAGAAAAAGGGCCTTGCATTAGCAGAGAACTAGCAGCTACAAATGGCTAAAGCACAAATCAAGGGAGACAATTGTATGTGCATGCAACATACACACACCCATATAGCCATAGATAACTTTTGCCTATATACACTGAGCTGAACACTTATATTTTGGCAGATGGAATGAAGACATGATTATTACATCTCCATCTTTCCCCATGCCATTGTTATTCAAATTACTTCTTTTAAAAAAAATAGGGGAATACAGCAACACTGACATTTTCTCATTATATAATTTCCCTGTATTAGTGGTGTGGGATTTTTATCGTAACACTCTCTGAATTTTGTAAAGGAAACATATCTAAATATAGGCTCTGCAAGCATAGGTTCAGAGTCTTGCTTGCATTCAAAAAGGGCCATTATCTGCAATGCATATTACGTAAATGTGCACATTACAATTAAGTACATTAGTCCTTCACAATCTTTGGTCTCTTATCTTTACTTTTGTTGTCTTTGTTGTCTTTCTCTCCAACCATTCCTCTCCACAGATTGTCTGGAAATGAGGTCCCACCTCCATGTCAATAGAACCAGATAGCATTACCCTGAACTTTTCCTTTATTGTCACCTTTACAATGCAAAATTGTTTGCTTTGTAGAGTATGTGGGTGTATGCCTTCCCAAAAGCAGGGAATTCTGTTGCATCTTGAGTGATGGAGTCATGCTTCATATGACCTCCTTGGAGAAAATAATTGCTTTCAACTTACAAAGTGACTGTCAGGGTCTCTGTCTGGGAGCAACTGTATGATTCAGGAGCAACTGAGTGATTGTACTTAATACACAACAGGGCAAAACTACCTCCCATCAAGCCAGATGAACGCCCTTGAAGACCAAAGATTCCGATGCTAGGAGTGCTCCAGACTAAGGTTTCTTCCAATTCTGTGACTCATCCACAGTCACAGTGGGAAACCCTTTTTATAGGCAGATACCATCAAAAACAATCCTTTTGGCGGAAGCTTGGCCAGTTTAGGAATCACTGAATTACAAGCAATTCTCAACTTACAGCAGTTCGTTTAGTGACTATTCAAAGTTGCAACGGCACTGGGAAAAAAATGACCTAGGGCCTTTTTCACAGTTACGAACAGTTGCAGCATTCCCCATGGTCACGTGATCAAAAGAGCCACTTGGCAACTGACTCATATTTATGACGGTTGCAGTGTCCCAGGGTCATGGGTTCACCTTTTGAGATTCTGACAAACGAAGTCAATGGGGAAGCCAGATTCACTTAACAACCGTGTTACTAACTTAACAACTGCAGTCATTCCCTTAACAGCTGTGGCAAGAAAGGTCGTAAAATGGGGCAAAATTCATTTAACAACTGTGTCGCTTAGCAACAGAAATGTTGGGGTCAATTGTAGCCGTTAAGTCAAGGATTACCAGTATAGGTTTTTTTAAGGCATTCTTTTCATGTAACTAAAAACTTAAGAAATATACTGAGCAGGGAGTTGGACTAGAAGACCTCCAAGGTCCCTTCCAACTCTGTTATTCTGTTCTGCTATCTCTGAAGAAAATACCACAATACTCCTGCGACCCTCTGAAAAATGGGTCTTTTTATCAGCTCCTCCAGCTACTTTCTTTCTCCCTCTTTCTCCATCTGGATTCCATCTGCTGCTGTTTGGACAAAAAAAAGGGGGGGGGGAAATCTCCTGATCATCCCTTCCACCCCAAATTCTCAATGTATTTACAACTAGTACATCAAAGGAGACCCTGCCTCTAGGGAGAAAGCTTGCAAAGAACTATTTCCTTCTATTAGCTTTAAGGCTTTTTTGATTCAATACCCAGTCCAGGCTGATCAAACAGAAAAGTAGAAAGGGAGGCAGCGGGAAAGAAGTTTTAAAAAAATGGGACGGGGATGTGAAGAGAGAGAAAAAGATTTGGTGATGGAAAAAGGTGGCACTGCAAAATTAATGTGTTCTTTCTTGGATTGGGCTTCCCATTAGTTCTATATCCTATCCCTTGTATCCAAGAAAATAAAGACATTAACAACTTCCTTTTTCTCAAAAAGATTCTGCATTCATACCGTGGGAATCAAACACTATAACTGCAAACAGATCCAAACCATAGAAGCATGAAATATCTGGACTATCTGTGTTAAAAAGAGAGTTGCTATTATATGGTAATAAGACAACCAGTATCTAATTACTATATATTCAGCTCAAAATATAATCCATGGCGACAGGAGTTGAAAAATAACATTTAAAATTTAACCTATTACATTTGAGGGCAGGCAGCCACACAACAAGCATTCTACAAAACAGCAGAGTTTTATTTAAGAACAAAACCTCAATCTGTTACTGTATGTAGGTGTTCTACTGATCACTGTTACATAGACATAATTAAATCAACAGTGAAAGCAAAAAGACAGCTTTTACGAGCAATTCTTACACATGAATCCACGTTTGTTAAGGCGTTCCCCAAAAGCAAAACGCATTTAGCCTCAACATGTTGTAACGCTGTCACCCCAAATGATATTCCTCAGTAGCTAAAAAAAAAAAAAAAAGCATAACAATTAAACTCCTTTAAAAGTTGCCCTATAATTTCATATCCATAAGGCCTTGCTTGTGATAAAAAAAATCAAGGAAAAATGAAGAATAAGCATTTCTTACATGTTCAAAATAAAAAGGTTGTGGAAAAAAGCTGTACGCCAGGTCATATATTTTTTTGCCCCCAAAGGATTTCCCCATATCCAGGCTAAACCAAAGACACAGCACCTATCTAGAGTTCTCTTTACATATGATATTTTAAGGATTTATGAGTAAAAAAAACCCAGAGACCCACAAACACATGAAGAATCTGTGTAAGGCTTTCCAATCTGTTCCTGCATTTAAAAAAAAAATAGTTTCAACTATGTTTCAACCTCAGCTCAGAGGGCAAAGAACTGAAGCCTGAACAAACTTGTTCCAAATAGTCTGGCTTTTATTGCAGGGTCCAGGAAGAGGCCAGCTGATGCTGGCCAGTTTTGCCTGAGAAGAAATATTTCAAGACTAACAAGCTTCTCTCTGCAGACTTCTATACTGCCGAGTTTCAAATGGAAAAATCTGCTTTCTCTTTCTACCAAAAAAGAGATTGTCTTAGGAAAAGCATCCAAGAGAAGGTAAGTAGGGAAGACAAACAATTCTGTTTACAAGAATGAGTCATTTGAGTCCTCATAAAAGAAGAATGGGCAGGTTTCCAGTTGTTGTTTTTTGTTTTTTGGAGGGGGGGGGAATAGTAGAGTGCCAAGATCTACCAGTTGGAGCCTGGTGCCAAAGACTTGCATTTAAGTGATAAATCGCTCTGAATCCAAGCATTTGTGTGCAGTACCAGAAACAGGCAGAACTCAGTGTCCCTCCACATAAAGATCCACCTCAAGTTACCCCAATACTTCTCTTCAGCCGTGTTGTTTCAGAGAACGGAAAAAAATTGTGTTGTGGAAGAACAAGGGTCAGAAATTTTAACTGATCAAACATGCCAAAAATATCTACTTCTGATACAGCGGGTTTTGCCCCATTTTACAACCTTTCGTACCACAGTTAAGTGAATCACTGCAGTTACATGATTAAGCAAATTGCCAGATTTTGATCACATGAGCATAGGGATGCCGCAACGGTCACAAGTGTGAAAAACTGTCATAAGCCACTTTTTTCGTTTTAACTTCAAATAGTCACTAGACGAATGGTTGTGAGTTGAGGACTATCTGTAAGTCTTCGACTTACGTCCACAATTGAGCCCAACATTTCTGTTGTTAAGTGAGACATTTGTTAAGTGAGTCTTGCCCCATTTTACAACCTTTCTTGCCATAGTTGCTAAGTGAATCACTGCAGTTGAGGTTAGTAACCCGGCTTCTAAGTGAATCTGGTTTCCCCATTGACTTTGCTTGTCAAAAGGTCGCAAAAGGGGATCACATGACCTTGGGATACAGCAATGGTCGTAAGTATGAACCAGATACCAAGCATCTGAATTTTGATCACATGATCATGGGGATGCCACAAAGGTCGTAACTATGAAAAATGGTCATAAGTCACTTTTTTCAGTGCCGTTGTAACTTTGAATGGTCACTGAATGAACTGTTGTAAGTCGAGGACTATCTATATGTGAGATGGGCAGCTATATAAAGTTACTAAATAAATAAAAGGTACAAAATACTTCTATGCACTTTGTACACTTTGATTAAAATTCTTTAGAAGACACAGACATGTGAAAAGAGTTAAAGAGAGGAAATTAAGGTTCAGAAATGAAACCATCACTGCTAAGACTCGTGAGCATGTAAGAATACAGAACATCTCCCATATGTCTATTTTAAGATTCACAGAATTCAACAAAGTGCTTTCTACAATGGCCACCTGGGTGTATCTGGAAAGTTCGCCGTTCATCAGCTAACAGCATCTGACGTTCAAAGGAAGACTGCCTTTGAACACAGAGGCTCTAGTAACCACAAGTCATTAACAGTATCTCTTCCTGACTTCTGTAAAGCTAAGGGCAGCAATGCCTAGAATTCACACCATGGTGAGAACTTTCAAACCAAGAGCTTCAGCCATTGCATATAATTCAACAGAACTACAAGTCCCATCCATCTGGAGAACATCGGACTGGAAAAGGAACAGTTTTTAAAGCCCCATATACCAGCAGGCAAGCCATGAAGATACCTGGAGGCAGTTCTGTGACTTAATTCTGTCCTACTTATAACTTATACATTTATATATACAACTGTATATATACATTATTTTAGATATTCTGCCATTATGGTTCAATTATGCCCTGTCTGAAATGACAATTTACAAGTCTTCTGAATGAGGTAATGAAACAAATTAATTGCTGGACACCAAAGCACTAACAATGTTTTCTGCTTTTTCTGCTCTGGCTCCCTCCCCCTGGAACATCTCCTCCCTACCTCCAAGGTCAGATCTGCTCCACCCTTTTTTGAAAGGCCTTGAAGACATGGAGCACCAATGGGAATGTGGCACTTTGGAGGGGGCTAATGGGAGTAGATACTCCACCTCCTCCCTGGGCACATTTTTCTCCTTCCCTCTCCACCCTTAGCTTTATTTTAATTTCATTTTAAATTGAAGATCTTTATTTATTGTTTTGATGATTTATGGTGTGTTTTTAATCGATGTCTGAAAGCCGCCTACAATCGCCTTTGGCGAGATGGCCTGTATACAAGTTTAATAAATAAAAATATTTTCCATCCTACCCATATAATTTTATGAGTCTCTATCACTACTGTGTTTCCACTACTGCCTTTTATCCGTAAATTAAATTGATACCTCCCAAACTATAACACCTGAAAATACAGCTGACTTTCCCCAAAGGAAGATGAACATGCCTCTCAATTAGTATTTTCTAAAGATATAAACCATGCTTTTCAGCACATATATGATGTCATTAAACAAACTGGGGGGAAAGGATATTCCACATTGCAAAGTCGACACATTGATTTGTGGCTTCTGCTCAGTCCCATCTTAACCCTTTCCACCAAATTTAAAAAGCCACAGGTTAACGCAATTATCTCACTCATACATTCCTACATATTGTCTTCCCCTCCCCGCACAAATGGAAACAAGGTTCTAGTCCTCACTGGCTGGGAAGGGGGGAAAAAATCAACAACTTGACCAGCAGAATCACTGAATAAGATTTCTGTCATTTAAAGATAGGAAGAAAATATATTTTTACACCTTACCTGCTTGAATTGTTCTTCATAAGTCCAATCTCCATGGTCCAGGACCTGGGGCTGCAACTGTGACAGGCTTTGCTGGGGAACGCCAGAATGGCTCCGTTCTTGCCCCCCTACCAGTCTGGAAGGTTCTCCTCGGTATTGCTGAGGGGTCTGCTGTTTGTGCAGAAATGCGGTGCCAGGGCTTGATGTAGCCACTGCACTGGAGCCAAGCCCTCCCTCCACCATTTCTTCTTCTTCTTCCTCGTATTCTTCTTCTTCCTCCTCACCCAGGTCTTCTTCAAAATCTTCAACCCACTTGCCCTTCCTAAAAGAGGGAGAGAATTATAAGGAGGAAAATGTGAATACCTAAAGCAGGGTAATAAAAATGGTGACTTTGGGTTCTAATACGCCTCCAGATACCTCCCTGATGCCCATCAAGCTTTAATAACAGGCATGTTTAGGTTAAAATAATTAAATAGCAAGCTGGCATCTTGCAAAGCACCATCACCTTGCATCATAGTCATTTGCAGCAATACCTTTGGGCCCCAGTAAGTCTCTTAAAAATGGCAGACAGCATTCCAATAATTATTTTGGGACTGACTGTACCCACCATGGCAGCCATTCCAGGAGTAGGCAGATTTCCCATAGCATTATGTAATGTGACTGCAGCCATCACAGGCTTGCCAATATTCCAGATATGCTCTCAGTCCCAAAAAGTTGTTTATTCTAGCATACAGTCAATCCTACACTAAAGATAGCCTTTCTATTAGATGCCTGAATTACAGCATAAATTTGGGAGTGGGGGGGAGGGAAACCTTTGTTTTTTCTCTTAAAATAACTAAGAGACAAGAAACTGCAGCCTCCCAGCACTTCTTTTTAGGACTTGAATTGTTAACTGGAGGCCCAAAACTTTGGTCTGTTTTACTATTTCTGGGGAGAGGGGGGCTTAAAGGGGAAAAAAAGGTACTGTTGCCCTGCTTAGATTTTAGACACCACTTCATTCCTTAAGAACATTGAAAAACTTCAAAAACTGAGGTTCTGTTTCAACTGGCTGTTGGGGTACGGCCCTTCATGAAGCCTGCTTTCCGGTCCCTCCCCCGCCCCCCCCCCTTTACAGAAGCCATCCCTAGAAGTCAGGCAGCTGGTTATGGGAATCAAACTCCAACAGATCTGAAGATTGCTAGAGCAGAAGTATCTGACTGCTGAGTAAACAAAGGCATATTTAGACACACTTCACTCCCCTCAAAAGATTCTAGAAAAATGGCATTCTCTCCCCCCACTCCCTTTGTACTTTTTTTTTTTTAAATAGGTTGGAAATTTTCAAACAAGGATCAGGAACTTAATCAAAAAACCTAAGGCATTAAAAACTAGCCAGACTGGTTTTGCCTTAAGAGCTGCTGGTTTTATTGTCTCCTGACCCCAACAACACCAGGGAGGGGCACAGGAGCCTGACGGAGAAACACACCAAATTACCAAATCAAGAGCAAGAGCAGTCAAATGAGAGATAATCTTTCTTTCCAAACATTTTGCAATGTTCTGTGTGAGCCACAAATCAACTCAACTTGTTATTTATTTTATCCCACCCTGGGATGGGTGAATGATACCTTTTTACCTTTGAAAAAATCATTAAAAAAATGAGAGAGGCTCAAATTTATAAAATGGCTACTCCCTCATCCAAGGCAAAAGGGATACCATCCAAGTGAAAGCAAACCCTTGGCTTTCTGTCCGAGCCCAGAAAGTTTGTGAATTACATGTTTTAGCACAAGAATTACAAGGTAGCACATACAGCTATGCCCCAACCTTTCATTCCAATGTCCCTGAAAAGTATAAAGTCTACTCCTTGACATCTGACCGCTGAGGGGCCAGGACAAAAATTACATTTGATTTTATTTCACTGAACATTTATCTAGCATTAAAAATATTTCATAGGATTCCTGTCCAATCATGCATTGGTCACATTAAAAATTGGTTGAGGAGAAAACAGACACCTGAAAGGTCTCTGGGACAGTGACTTCTAAGGGGGGTGTGTGTCAAAAAAGCAACATGATCATTGCTTGTTATATAAATTGAAACTCTACCCCTTTTAATAAAGTCTGTGTCATATGAGTGATGCCCATAACAAAGGGGCAGGGCTTTGATCACACAGATGCCATCTTGATTTTTTTGACAATGAGCTCCCCCCCCCATCCTTCATCTGTGGCACAAGTCATGTGAGCCTCCATGATCTAAACATTTGAACCCCTTATGAGGACACTAACATAACAGCAAGAAGTGCTGGGTGGACCTCAGACCAGACTTACATGTCCTCTTCTTCTGAGCCTATTTCTCGGGGGTATTCACCATCTTCCTCCTCCTCCTCTTCTTCCTCCTCTTCTTCCCCTACAAGCTCTTCTTCTTCCTCTGAAGAATGGCTCTCCTCTGACCCAACTGGGCTGGATGACTGTCTGAGGCCAGCCGCAGCTGCCCGCATAGCTGCCAGGGCCGCTATCTGTGCCCTCTGGATCCGTGCAGTGTCAGGTTCTCCCCCCTCCTCAGAGAGAGGAGGGTCGTGGCTGCGGCCACGGGGCAATGCTGTGATGCCAGGGGCTGACAACATGGTGGTCGGATTTGGTGCAGGGAGGGAGAGAGGATTGCCCTGCGGCTGGTCCTGTTGCTGCCGCGCCTCCATCTCTTGCTGCAGCCGGGCACGTTGTTGGCGCTGCAGGTTCTCCATGACGGCCTGCAGCTTCATGGCTCTGCCTGCAGGGGGCAGTGTCCTGGCAGAGGAAGTCAGAGGGGCAGAGCAAGGCTCCAAAGGGGAGGAGCCTACGCTTTGCACAGGAGAGGGAGGGGCTGTAGAATAGCGATCAGTCGGGGTCAGCGCCGTGAGGAATGCTAGGAGATGCCCTCTGCCCCAGATGTTCTGGGGAGGGCAACCACTTTAAAAAGAGTTACAAGACTGCACTGTCTTATGGGTTAGGGAGAAGCCCGTGGCACCATTAACCACTTCCAAAAAAAGCGGCTCTTTCCACAGCAAGAGGACGACAGCAAGTCAATTTGTACAGAAAGGAATTTGCACAGATATTTTTAAAAAGGCTATTCAAATACCATGATGCTTTAAAAATTAGCCGTGATCCTGAAGTTCAAGGTCCCACGTTCTACACAACCACGTTGCTTTGTGCCAACCTGAACTGAAGCTTAACCCTGTTCTTTTGCCACGTTTCTTTCCATCCAAGGAGGGCTTAGGGGCAATCTGCAAACTGTGAGTTGTCCACCTCTTCTTCTTCATCTAGGCATCAGTGAAAAACCTGTCCTTTAAAAAAGTAAACACAAACATATACAGAGAAAACATTAGGACGGCAAGAGCTAGAAACTTGACTTCTTAACAAAGGCTAATTTATCCAAATATAAGAACTATACAAAATCTAGCTGTTGATCTCATAAGGTGCGTTTTATTGAAGTAGCTCCTCCAATGCCTGACTATAAAAAGACAGATAGAAAATGGATTAAAAAATGGTAGATATAGAAGACAGAACAAGAAGAACCCACTAGGATCAGAAGCTTTAATCTGAATCATGTGGAAAGTGGAAATACTATCCCTGAAGCCAACTTTATCAATAAGATGCTATAAACATCACATATCTACAAACACATGTATGTACATATAATACACACATAAACAAAAGCAGAAGCAATTATAAAAAGGGGAACATTTTTTTTTAACAAACAGGAAGGTAGGAAAGAATTTTTCAGCTTTTGCCAGCAAAACCATTGGTCAGAAGGGAACAGTAGTGCAGTTTTTAGACAATGTCCACAGTTAATGATTGTGGCTTATAACCAACCCTCTACCTCTTACAAAATGTATCTCAAGATAAAGAGCATGTTCACAGAGTCACAAATAACACTTTTAATTGTATTTCTACTGATCTCTCAGGAGGCATCGGCCCAAATAAATTTATTTACTCTGTAAATTTACATGGGTGCCTATCTTAAATAATGCCTGGTGGCTAACACAAATAAAAAATGGAAATGTTGATATAAAAACAGTAGAAAACGAACAATAAAACATATGCTGTTACAAACAATAATTCTTCAATCCACACAAAGCAAAAAACACCAACCAGATTCTATGACTATCCTGCTCCAAAAGCCCGAGGGAACAGCCAGGTTTTTAAGCTCTTCCAAAAGGTAGTCAGGGTTAAATTACTATAACTTAAGAATTCTCACTAGCCTATTTGCCTCGCATAACCACATTACTATTCATAGCCTGATGCCCTAAAAGATGGGGGGAAAAGAGGCAACAGCAACTTTCTCTAATTTATATTTGGGTCACCTAGACATAATGTTTCCTTGCCCCTGGCAACCAAAGCTTATTACCATATTTTCTAACATCCACCAAAACTTCCCACAACGCCTCTGAATACCACAGGGAAGATCATCATCTCTCTAGGAAAAGGAAACATTCTGGCATTATCTGCTCCAATGCCAAAGAACACAGTGCTCTTTTTACAGAGGGAAAAAATGAGCAGAAATTAAGATTCCCATGGACAGAACCTGCCAACAAGACCATGCATGCCTTCCCTAAGAGCCCCCAAGCTCGTTCAAACTTGCTTAGATTAATGCAGGCATAATATGCATGGCATTTTCACTGAGGGTTGGAAGAACAGCTAGAAAACTGAGAGGGCTCCTCCCAGATATAGCCAGACACAAACTGCTATTCTCTGAAACTTGAATTCTGGTGACTCCACAGGTGATGTACATGGAGATTTCTCAGCAAATAAAATAGAAGTGGTTTGCCATTGCCACTGCCATTCCCAGGTATTTTTCAACTTTCCAATTTGACCTATAATCCTAGAATTTATTCTTGGGTCTCCTATTCAAACACTAACCAGATCTACTTTGCTTGGCTTTCTGAGATCCATCAAAGTTTCCTCGAGAAAATACAGATAGTCCTTGACTTACGACCCACAACTGAGCCCAAAACTTCCGTTACTAAGCAAGACAGTTGTTAAGTGAGCATAGCCCCATTTTACGACCTTTCTTGCCGCACATTATTAAGTTGTTAAGTTGTAAAGTCAATCTGGCTTCCCCATTGACTTTGCTTGTCAGAATGTCGCAAAAGGTGATCACATGACTCCAGGATACTGCAACTGTCATAAATACATACCAACTGGCTGAATTTTATCACGGGACCATGGGGATGCTACAATGGTTGTAAGTGTGTAAAACGGTCATAAGGCCCTTTTTTCAGTGCTCTTGTTACTTCGAATGGTCACTAAATGAATGAATGGTTGTAGGTCGAGGACTACCTGCAGAAGAGCCTACACTATTAGGCTGCATGAAAAAGGGGCTTGGATCCAACTTGCAACCTCTCCAATTTAATACTGCAAGACTTTTAGTGCGTAGCTGACTGAGGCTGAACCTTCTTCAATCAATTCCCAATTTCTTAGACAGCCTGGCCTGGGAACTCTGAAAAATTGTAGTCCTAAGTCTCTAAAAAATGCTCTAAACTGGAGAATGTCAGTATACACCACACTGGAGGAGGGGGATCAATGATGTATGATCGAAGGGGACCACCAGTTTCATTAGCTCACAAAAAGATCAATTCTTCCATGGAGCTGGAAGAAGAGAAGGGTTTGTCAATGGCCACAATTGAGAAGATGCTTCTCAGGTATCATCAAACTGTCTAATTTAAATAGCTATTTTCCACTACAACTAACTCAATAGATCTGGAAACTCCACCCCGCCCCCCCCCCACAACTTAAATTTAACAGACAGCCCTGCCAACCAACCGTTCCCAGTCTCCTGCCAAGGCCCTCTCCCACCAAATACCCTTTTCTTCCCAACTGCCATGGAACCTTCACCAAGGCAAGCGCTTTAATGACATCAGAGGAAGCAGGAACCAATCAGGAGACCCATAGTAGACACAGTCTCTAATTCCTTTGGCTGCACAGCGCAAAGGAAGGAGCCAAAATTATGCATTCTGGTTTTCATGTCAAGGGAGAAGGTGTGAAATCTGCACTTCCACAGATAAAAAAGGACAACGGAGGATGCCCCCAAAAGTAGTCCACGACTTACAACCATAATTGAGCCCAAACTTTCGGTTGCTAAGTGAGCCATTTGTTCAGGGAGTTTTGCCCTATCTTACGACCTTGCTTGCCACAGTTGTTAAGTGGATCACTGCAGTTATTATTTTGCTTGTCAGAAGGTCGCAAAAGAGGATCACATGATCCCGGGACATTGCAACTGTCATAAATATGAGTCAGTTGTCAAGCATCTGAATTTTGATCATGTGACCGTAGGGATACTGCAATGGTTGTAAGTGTGAAAAGCAGTCATAACTCACTTTTTTCAGTGTTGTCATAACTTTGAACGGTCACTAAATCAACTGTTGTAAGTCGAAGACTACCTGTACAGGTCAAAAACTCTCTGAGAATAACCTCATCTCAGTCAAAAAAAAGAAAAGAAATAAGTTCTCACGTCCTGCTTTCATTTTGTCCATTTTACATATAACTTTGCATGGGTTTTGAAATTTCGAATCTCAAAAAAATCCCAGAACATGGAAACTAACACTAATAATTTTACATTCACAATGTCAGTTGCATGCAGCTTTTTATTCCCCCAACAGCCATGATAGAATTTTTATATTATGGAAATTTTCAAGAACTGAATATTATTAACAGCGGTCCAGTAACCATGAGGGAGTATTACTGAAGAGTGATTGGTGTGGGTGTGTGTATAGATAATTGAATAGGTAAATTGCAAAAAGAGTAGGCAAACAATAAATATCAAATATTTCAATTCTTGTGAATTTAGTAGTGCCTGTTCCTCATTACCTAATGTAATTTAAGTTGCTTGCCTAAAATATATATAGCTAAACTCAAAATGACCAACAAAATATAACTAGAGATTGAAAATACGTGCCCCTTGGCCCTGGTTTAGATTGGTAAAATGTTGTAATAAAGAAAAAAGGTATATGAATTGTCTATCTCTGTCTCAAAATACATGATTTCAAATGCATTAAAGCATGAGAAAAGTATCTTCTCTTCCTCCTCTATGCTATTCATGCCTAGAAATTAAAGATGAATTATAATGTCTTCACATTTTCTCCTATCTAAAGCCAACCCCCCCTTGTCAAAAATATTTTAGTTCCCCATCACTGCCCCTTCAAACTATAGAGCCAATTCCAGATGTAAACAAAGGTATAACAGTTGTCAAAGTTTGAGAAAAAGAAAAAAGAATTCAAGAAATGGCTGAACTGGGACCTCAGAAGGCAGCCTCATCTAAGCTTTGTTCTGGGCCAGAGACATTAATGCTTTATTAATCTGGAAAGCAGCAGAAAGTGAAACAAAGGGCAATTTACAGAAGCCTGTTAGCTAAGCAAAAAGAGGCAGTGGGATTTTTCTAGTTAGTGCCGATATTATCATCCTAAGGATAGGCAGAATTAGCAAGTTATGTGCGCAGAACAGGCAGCAAGGAGAAACGCCTCCCTCTCAAGGCTTGGGTGTATCTTTGCTGCAATTTATATTGCAGCAAATTCTATTATCTGTGCTGCCAATCAATCCCCCAAACACAAGATGTGAAGCTGTCCAGATCCCAAATGTTTTTCGCATGCCCTCTATTTTTTCCATGCACAGGCTTGAAATTTAAGACTCTTAATTCCTTGGGCAGAATTCTCTGTCAAATGAAGTTAATAGCATAAGGTTAATCAGATTTTCAGATTTCTCCTTCCCATCTGGGAAGCATATTCTAAATTCAGCCTAGGAGCAGGAGCTATTTGAGCTACATGTGGCGATATGCTTTTACATATGGACCACATTCATAGACTGGAGCAGATGTGTGCCATAGAATGGTATTCTGCACGATGGCTTTAATTTTAATATTTGGTAAGAAGAACAAGCCACAGCAGATGCACAGAGCTAAGAATTAAAACTGACTTCCCGAGTTGTAATGAAGCAAAGATAATGTGATACAATCAGCCAGTTACAATGGAGTCATAAATCAACTAAATATTATTTTTATGAGACTGATAAATGAGATGAAGTAAATTGACATTGTTCATTTAAGGACATTTTGGGGTTTAAAAAACTGCTCAGCTTTTTTCATTGCCTCTAGCTCTCAATAAACTTCTGTATACCACCTACAGACTCTGTAGCCTGAGTGTATATGTATCTATGAGATTATGTATGTGTGCGCATGCATTTGCACCATGCCAAATTTTGCAATGGTGATGACCTTGACTACTTGTTATTAGTCACTCTCTTATAAAATTGCAATCATTGACTAAGCCAGACTTTTTCAACTCATAAAGTATGTTGGGGGTAAGGAGGTGTTGCATACTCATTAACATCATTAAGCAGTTTCAATATTTTGTCACCCTTTAGTGAGCAGGCTAAAAAGAACAAAGGGGCCAGGCTCCACAGGCTGGATTCTAAATAGCTGGGGTCACCTTTTAACTTCTCCTAGAGTAGACGTAACTTTTGGTAGGAGAGCAGAAAGGAGAGTATGTCTGGGCATAAAGCTGTCCTGGCAGAGGCAAAACCATTGTCTATCCAAGGAGCTAGGCCTTAATGATCACAAGCAGCAGAAGCGACATAATCTTGCATGTTTCAAGATTTTTGCTAGTTTGCAAAAGATTCAGGTGATCTAAATTCCAGAGTGGGCCCTGAAACACCCTAAATTACCTCTCACTCTGCTAGAGAGAAGCTTGTAAAAGCCAAAACTGCGAAGGGAAATCCAAGTCCTCAATCGTGTTTTTCAGCTTTTTTCTTTTCTTTAAAGAGATCAAACTAGTAATTCCTACAAAGTCAAATCATAGAGATAGCTCAGCAGTCAGGAGAAATATAGCCACAGGATGCAGACAAAAATTACTGTATAACAAAGTTAAAGGTGCCTTCCTTTAAATGTAATATCTCCAAAACCATCCCTTCGCATGCAGGTTAAATAATCCACAGGCAAGCCTGATAGGTAGGCAAAAGACAGGCACTGCATCTCTGTATGATATATTGATCCAGCTGGTGCCTCCAAAGTCAACACAATCAGATCTCTCAGCTCACTCTTGTTGCCGACACACTAGTGTGCATGCTTTCATAGTTACCGATAGTCCATTCACCACTTTGACCTTGAGTCCTTCTAAACAGATATTATAGAAAGGGGCTTGAAGGTGAACTGGCCAAATGTCTAAAAAGAGACTCATGCTACTATACACCCTTTTTATTAAACACTGTGTTCCATTTTAGCCATTAAATGGGGGCGGGAAGCATAGAAGGTGCCTTCAACCTGAATACAGAAAAATCCTCTCTCTTTGTTGCTAGTTAGTAAGTAAAATGCTGTCTTAAAGTACACTGACAATCGCACCTACAAGTGAGAGACGTTTCTGAATAAACATGCTGTTAATGGCATGCTATCTTTAAAAAGATTATTTCTAGGTTAAGGTGGAGAGATCTGGAATGTTAAAAAGGGTACAAGATAAGGGCAGTTCCACAGAACGAAATATTCTGGGTCACAACAGCTTGTAATATTAAATTACAGAAGTATAACGCAGCCTTTTCAACAAGATCCACTAAAGCAGACTATTTTTTTTTAAAGTGCTCGTTCGAGACTCCGTAACGCGTGTGTAAAATCAACCTAGAACAATCCAACAGAAAAACAGTGAGGGAAAAGTCGCTAAGCGATCCATACAAATGTTAAATTGGGGGGGGGGGGCAGGCGAAGCGAGCCAAATGGATTACTTTTAAAGACGTACAGTTACATTACAACTGTCTTTTTAAAAAAAACCCACCTCAGCTTAAAATTAAATTGCAAAATTAATCGAGGAGTGGAATTGCCAGTTTGCTCAGGAAAGGGACAGCGAGGGACTCATTTGCACCCAAAGGTGGTGGTGGTGAGGGGGAAATACACGAAGGAGAGCTGCCCCTGCCCGTCGCCTCCTCCCACAACTCGATTTCAAATATAACCATGGTTCTCTGTCTTTTTTTTTTTTAAAGGTAAAGTTAGAATCCAAGGGCAGTTTAAAGAAAAGCAGCAACGCGGAGGCGATGCCAGGTCTCGCTCAACCCTTAAAGCGCATTACATATTAACTTTATTTAGCCATTTATTTATATCGCTCTACTCCCCTTCCCCACAAAAACCCCTCCATTATTCCCTTCTTTGGGAAGGGAGGGGAAAGCTGAAGATCTCTTCTAAAACGCCAACAATTTTGTTTTCCATTCGCTCGAATTTCAAAACACACAAACACACACCCATAGTCCCCGCTTGGAGCCGTTTGTCCCTTTTTTTAAAAAAAAACAACACCAACACATTAGAGAAGAGCGGATTCCTAATCGCTGTGGCTATTTTACCTTGCAAGAGAGGCAGGCGAGGGGAGCCTCATTTTTCCTTCTGGCTGGTTCTTTTATTCCCCGGAACCCAGTCTCTGAACCAGCTGGGCCGCTCAGTTTTCCACGCGCGAAGCTTCCCCTTTTGATCTTCCAGACAGATTCTTTCCTCCTTTTTTTCTTTCTTCTTTTTCGTCCTCGCTGTGGCGTCCTCCCTCCCCCTTTCTTTTCCTTCCTTCCTTTTTTTAATTGCGTCGCTTTTAATGCCGCCTCCCTTATCTGGCTTGGATTAGTAAGTTTCCCTTTACAAGCGATTGCATGGCCTTCTCCTCCTCCTCCTCCTCCCTCGATGCCTAAGGCGTGCACAGAGCTGGATAGACAAATCATAGGATGACAAAATAGCAATCAGATGCAAATTCCTAACCTCTGAATCAGGACCCAGCCATAAGAGAGGGTTGGGTCCTGCCCTGCTAAGGGAGCGTCGTTCAATTCCTCTTGGCGGAGGAAACATGTGCGAGAAGCCAGACGCTCGCAAAGAGACACGCCACCTGTATCTCTGCACGTTTCAGTCCCTTTAAAGTTCCGCGGTACTCTCGGCTCTATAACCCTAACCCTAAATCCAGACTAACAAAACCCCATTTGTAGTATTCACATATAACAAAGCAAATCAACCATATTAAAGCTTCCCCGGATGGCCGGCTTCCCCCAACCCGTCAGACAATGGCTGGGTTCCCACAACACTCTGAACCATAAGTTGACCCAGTCTAGCGTGCCGCGCAAATTCAGGCTGCAGAGGGAACGTGCTTTATTATTGCCCTTTTGCTGTTATGGCTGCTAGGAATTCCTCGAGTCTGCCGTTTAGGGGCTTAAGTGTAGGAGTTAAGCTTTAAATTACAAGTTGGCACTAGGGAATTGACCAAAAAAAACCCAACCCGGCAGCAGAAAGGGTGGGGCCGCCAGACCTGCACTGCGAAACCCCAGACACCCACCAGGTGGTAGCTAAAAAGATGTAGACAATTGCAGCCCTTTGCTGCCATCTAGCGTCAGCCGTCATTTTTGCAGACCCCATTGCAAGCAGCTCTGATAAATGGCCCCAGTATTTATTTATTTATTTATTTATTTTGTCAAGCGTGTATATGATTACAGGCAAAGTATAAACATTAATATGAATATATAGTAAGTACAAACTTTATGATGTGAGCTCAGGTTGTTTGGATAGCTGGGGCCCACATGAGCCCCGTTGCACGTTGTGTTGCTAAAAGCCGCACGCTCAGAGACGAAGGCTTCTTTTAAAACTCATCCGAATTTAAATCCAGCCGCCCTGAGTTCTAGGTTTGCACTTTTATCACTTAGATCAGTTTTTTTCAATTTCAGATGTGTAGACTTCAATTCCCAGAATCCCCCAGTCAGCATGCTGAGGGTAGTTCTGTCACAATGTTGACCGACCACCACCACCCCAATTCACTATATATTGCTAGCTGAACCATTTTTCCCCCCTTTCTCCCATTTGCAACCGAGGATTAGAAGAGACTTTCTCCTTTCCCAGCCACCCCCCTCCCCCCCCCCTTTCCTCTCGGATGGCCGCCGATGGTCACTTCCGGCTCTTTCAAATTCTTCGACCCCGATTCGTGGGGTTGGGTTGTATTAACAGCTGGTGGTGCTTCTTCTGGAGCCTCGGTGGGGGGGGGGAACCCACCACCACTCCTGGGCAAGTAATAGTTCGCAAGCCAGTTTCTAAAAAGGGTGTGGATTCAACTTCAGAGGAGAATGTTACAAACTCCCGCCCGATCCTTTTTATATATATATATATATTCCCGCTCCTCGCACAGCTCTAGCGCCTTTAATAGCTCCGCGAAGGAAAGCGGGGTGGAGTCGGTAGAGGCCCGTTAATTGAAAGGGATGGGTTTGGTTCTTTGGAGACGCTCCCTAGGCGAACTCTTCCTAAAGTCAGTTCCGCTTCTTTTCTTTGCTCTCGCTCGAGTTGGCTCTCTTTGAGTTAAAAGATCCTCCTCCTCTTCCCCCTTTCTCTCCGCCAGAGCCGTGCCTATCCCATTAACGTAATTACAACAGACATTTTTGTGGTTGGCGATTGTGTGTGTGTGGGGGGGGGGGAGACAGAAGCAGTCAAGAGGCCGAAAGTCCATGTGCGTGGAAGGAAGAGCTCCGTATCTAAAGCAGCATCAGCATCGGGTGTGATCGCCGCGCGTTTGGAGGGCCTTAATTTTTTTTTCCCCCTCCCCGATCCTTGTCATGACCATGCAGTTTTTCTCGGATGCCCTCCGAAAAGTAGTGGATCGCAGGACCATCGTCCTCAGCCAACATGGCTGGCAGGAGGTGATAAGGGGAGGTGGATCAACACACTGGGGAAGGTTTATAACAACATGCAAAGTAGATTCTGCGGAGTATTTAAAAATGGATACCCGTGTAAGATATTTAAAAACATAAATAGTATTAAATGCCATTTAAATAAATACGTTAAAGTGTATAAAGAAACAGGAACAAAATTAAAAACTCACATATTCCGTAAAGAATTCCCATGGCTGCTACTTATCTCTACAAAATCTAGCTGGAGAAAATAGAACTGCCATATAGTCAGAGAAAAGGAACAGAAAGAATGGATCCATGGACAACCTCTTTTGCGTCTCTGTTCGTGGTTCAGCCAGCTTTGAGAGGCCTATTTTCTATTCGGGGTCCTGATGGTTGCAAAGAATCAGCCCAAGCCCTTGACAATTGGAAGAGTTTGCCTTCTTGTCACATTGTTCTGCTTGTGGTGCCTGTGTTTGATTCCTATCTTTGGAGATGGCAAATGAAGTGTTAAACATCTGCTGACAAAGGGATTTGGCCCACTTTTATTTAGGTTTTAAGCCACCCAGGTTTAATGTATTTACAATTTACAACACACTAAAAAAACACAATTTCAGTCAAAACATATCCAATAAAATCAAGTAAAGAGACAAAATACAGGTAGTCCTCATTTAGCGACAACAATTGGGACCAACAACTGTCGTTAAGCAAAGTGGTTGCTATGTGAAACCATGGCTGTGCTTATTTCAGCTTTCCTTTGCTTTATAGACCTGCAAGGACTGCACATATTAATATATTATTAAATACAATTAAAATATGATTTAAAAGCTTGGGAAAACTATATTTGCCTAATGCCAAAAGTATGCTAATGTGGATGCTAATTGAGTTTCTCTGATCATTGATCAATTTCCCCCTAAAATAAATAAAAATTGTGATTTTGGGGGGGGTGATATGTATGTCATCTTAAGGACAAATATAAACATTTTGAACATGTATACAATGTGATCTTTCTATAGAAAAAGTCAATATATTATGTTCAAGAACAATGTTCCATTAAGGAATTGAGTATTTTCTCAGGTGAGTGAACCTCTTTAAGATATTTTTCAGTATGATTTTGTGCTGCTCTATTTGATGTTTCTGGATGCATATCGTCTGCTTCTTTTTGGGTTTTTTTTATTATGTAACGCATCTACGGTCATTCAAAACCCGACCGTCTCGAAACCAATGTAAACATATAAATAACTGCATATGTGAAAACATTGTTATTATTGCTAATGAATAAAACTAATTTTGAATAAATGTATCCTTCACGTTAATGGTTTTTCACAGCTGTTTATTGCTAGTTCATATTTCAACTAGAGCAATTTATGCATTTAACTACTGTTGTAATTTACTTTTTGGGTGTTTTCTGATAACAAACTTGTCAGCAAACAACAGGGCATAAAAAAAATAAGAATATGCCACGGAGCCTCTGGATCCAGCATTTGGTTTCTCACAGTAATTAGCCAGGTGCTCCAAGTTTGGTCTGGTGCTCCAGGTACTGGCTCAGAAACTGGGAGACTGTGAGTTCTAGCCCCATCTTAGGCATGAAAGCTGGCCAGTCACACCCCCTCAGCCCAACCCACCTCACATGGGTTGTGGGGAAAATAGGAGGAGGAAGTATTGTGTGCCGCCTTGGGTTATTTATAAAAAATAATAAAGGTGGGATATAAATAAACGTTACTCACAAACAGGAGATACTCCAACAAGAGTGTCACTCCTCTACAACTAGAATTTGGATATATAGTGTTCCAAGAAACTTTTGATAGATCTGCCTTTCACAACAATAATCCAATCAGCTTTCAAATCTCCAATTTAGTGGCCATCAGCACCTTTTATGGTGATATTAATGCCACAGATTAATCCTGCACAGTATGACAAAATGCTTTCTTTTCTGGTTTAAATAGTTTTCTGATCGGTTCATTGGGTGAACCCTGGTGCTGTGTTTATTTTTCTACGCTATATATGAGTTTCATGTTTCAATCAGGGCTCAGTTACATTCTTTCCAACTAGAGCAAACTGGAAGACAGAGCCAGGTTTTTTTGTTTTTTGTATTGCATCACTGCATATGCCTAAGGAAATAAAGAGAACAAATCAATAGTGGGATTCATTTTGAAAGATTGTTGCGTGATTTTTCTCAACTTCTTCAAAAACGTCGCAAGAAAAAGACAAGACAAGGGTATCACTGGTTAAAGATGGTCAAATGTATCAATTTATTTTTGAACCGCTAACACAGGTCTTCAAACTTGGCAACTTTAAGACTTGTGGACTTCAACTCCCACAATTCTCCAGCCAGCATAGCTGGCTGGAGACTTCTGGGAGTTGAAGTCCACAAGTCTTAAAGTTGCCAAGTTTGTGGACCCCTGCGCTAACAGAATCTTCAAAGGACACACACACACACACAGTCCTCAACTTGCGACTGTTTGCTTATTGACCGTTCACAGTGATACACCTCCCTCCCCAAAAAAGCCATTTGGGATTTGATTTTGAAGTTCCAACATTGCACCCCACCACCACCAGCCCGCAATCATAGAGTATAACTGCATTTTGGACAGCTGATAATCAGACCACATTTTAGGCCCTTTGCAGTGCCCCGGTCATCTGACCACAATTTACAATGCTTTTGCTAGAAGCCCGTATTTACTTCTGGTTTCCAGCAAAAACCAGCCCATAGCAAAGCAAGGGTTTGCTTAATAGCCACCTGTTCACTTAAAAAACTCTGGTGTTTGCTTTATGACCGCTGCATTTGCTTAATAGCAATAGCAATAGCACTTAGACTTATATACCGCTTCATAGTGCTTTACAGCCCTCTCTAAGCGGTTCACAGAGTCAGCATATTGCCCCCAACAATCTGGGTCCTCATTTTACCCACCTCGGAAGGATGGAAGGCTGAGTCAACCTTGAGCCGGTGAGATTTGAACCGCCGAACTGCAGCTAGCAGTCAGCTGAAGTAGCCTTAAGGATTGGAACAAAAAAGGTTATAAAATCGGATCAGTCACGTGACGACCTGCTTTGCAACCATCATGCTTTAACAATTATAAACTGTCAGGCTCAATTACAGTCCTGAGTCAAGGACTACCTGTATACTTCCATTCAATCATGTCCAATTCTCAAGACACTGCCTGGGCAAGTCCCTGCAGTTTTCTTGGCAAGTTTTTCCCCCCAGAAATGGTGTGCTATTGCCTCCGTAGGACTGAGAGAAAGTGACTGGCTCAAAGTAACCCAGCTAGCTTCATGCCCAAGGTGGAACTAGAACTCACAGTCTCCCAGTTTCTAGCCTAATGCCTTAACCAGAGGTCGGTTCCTCCCGGTTTGGACTGGTTCGCCCGAACTGGTAGCGACCTGCTGGTGACATCACGATGACATCACGGATCCGGTTCGGTCGGTGCTGGTCCATGGATTTATTTTATTTATTTTTTATTTTTATTTTTCTTCGCATGCGCAGAAGCCGAGTTTCCGGCACTGCGCATGCGTCGCCATCTTGTTTTCGGCTTTTTTATTTTTATTTTTTTGCACTGCGCATGGTGCACGTGGGAGGAAGCGAACCGGCAGCGAGGTAAGTTAGAACCCACCCCTGGCCTTAACACTACATCAAACTGGCTCTCAAATATATATATATGCAGTAGTGCAATTTAAGAAGGAAATAGTGTAACCTATTTTATTATGAATTCTTGACATCTTTCTGTGTCAAGAAAGAACGCAGAACACTAGAACATCAAGAGTTCTAGCATGGTTAAATCTTCAAATGGGCTGAAGTTTTTTTAAACCAAATTGGAATTTAGAACCATTTCTTTTGCAAAATATCTTCAGCTGTGGCAGGGTTTCCACCAATAGTTAATTTTTCTAATTCAATTTTTCTAAAGCAATCACTAGTGCTTTATTCTTTCTTCCAAATAAATTTATTTCCATGCTTAAAAGTGAACAAAGGTGGGAGAAGCCAAAGCTTCTGTGCACCTTTTCCAAAGTGGAAAGGAAAGGAAAGAGAGGGAAGGGAAGGGAAGGAAAGGAAGAAAGGAAGGGAAAGGAAAGGAAAGAAGGGAAGGAAAGGAAAGAAGGGAAGGGAAGGAAAGGAAGAAAGGAAAGGAAAGAAAAGGAAAGGAAAGGAAAGAAGGAAAGAATTTAGTAGGTATTAATTTCTCAATGTAAGAGGAAAATGTTTCTAGCAGGAGATAGGTAAACTTCCATTAATCCGTTTTATTTAATGGGAAATAAAATCGCTTCTTTTTGTAAAACAGAAAAATATTTCAATAAAATTATCCATGTAGACTTGCTTTTACTCTCTTTGGCCAAGAAATGATCTCTCTTTGTGTGTATGTAGATTTAGAAGTGGACTTTTCTGATTTGGAAACTGTGAGTAATTAGGGAGGCATAATAATGTTGGAAAATTTGTGTAACCAAAAAAGAAATGTAATAGCACTTTTCATATTGCAGAATAATGAAGTTGACCAAACATATCAAAGAAACTACAGGCAGTCCTCATTTAGGGACCACAGTTGGGACCGAAAATGTCATTAAGTAAAGTGGTCACTAAGTGAAACTGCAAGTATGCTTTTGATCTAGCTTCAGCGTTCCTTTGCTTTACAGAACTAAAAGGTCATAAATGCAAGGACTAGTTTTTCATTATGATTCTAACTGTGAATGGCTGCTAAATGAGGCACTCTCTAAAAAAGGAGCATTCTATGACAAAAAAATGGGGTGGGGGGGGAGAAAAGAGAGGATGGGGAAGAGGAAAAATGTTATTTCACAGTAGGAAGAAATTGGATAAGACTTGATGAGATAAGAACTGTCAATTTTCCAGAGTTGCCAATAATTTGGTAGAGACTGTTCACCCTGGTGTGATTTTGGACTTAGGATTAAGTTTCCTCTTCCAAGAGTTCAAAGGGGAGCAGAATGGATTGGGTTAAGGTGGGTAGGGGCTGTTTGAAGAGGGTGACCCACATCTGTAATTCCTTTACCCCCTGAAGGTGACCCCAAAGCTCTCCCCCGTCAGAGGAAGAGCAATTCAGAGAGGAAAGCTGGGATTTTCCACCATTACACAACAACTAGGTGATCCGTCTTATCACATTTATTTTGCTCTTTATTTACAAGGTACCAGTTGAAGGAAAAAATTGCGAAAGAGAGCAGAATTAAAATCAGAGCAGTGCTTAAAAAAACAGGACAATTACAGAGCCATAAATTGCAACGTCAGTAGCTTATCAACTTCCAGGAGTCCCAGGGTGAGTGATTTCCCCCACCCCATCATTTTGTCTTCCAAAAACAGGTCTGATGAGACCAAGCTGGTATTCAGACTTCAAACGGAAAATTGTGTAATACCGACATTGGTTGGTTTTCTCGATCTTCAAGGCGGATTTGCCAATATGGTGCATTTTATTATTTATTCTCTTGCCTTCCCCCCCCCCCGCCCCCTTACAACAATCTCACGCCCTGCCCAGTGTGCTCAGATATGTGCTGAATCTTAGTTTGATCCTCACTGCAATCCTGTGGGTTATATTTGCTAGGTTTGTGTACAGGAACAAAAAAGGTTTCAATTTGAGCTGGAACAGAGAACCCCATTTGGAAAACATAGCTTAACCCTAACCCCACCACTCCTTTTAAATATATTCATTTTAATATGAATATGCTGTATAAATAGAGAAAATGACAAATCTTTATTAATAAAATTAGCAGGGGAAGAATATTGAAGCAAGCTATAGAGCAGCTTCTCCTAGACTGGCACTTCTTCAGTCTTGGTGTGTTGGTCTATAATTCCTATAATCCTGAGTTAGCAAGACCAACAGTTGAAGAAGATGCAGTTATCTTACTAGTATTTGTCCTGAATGGTTTTGTTTCTCCACCAGATTTTAGGCCCGAGGTCACCCAGCTGGCTTCTAGACCCTAGAATCTGGGCAGTGGTGAAATCCAAATTTTTTTACTACTGGTTCTGTGGACGTGGCTTGGTGGGCGTGGTGTGGCTTGGTGGGCGTGGCAGGGGAAGGATACTGCAAAATCTCCATTCCCTCCCTACTCCAGGGGAAGGATACTGCAAAATCCCCATTCCCTCCCCACTCCTGGGGGAAGGATATTGCAAAATCTCCATTCCCACCCCACTCCAGGGGAAGGATACTGCAAAATCCCCATTCCCTCCCCACTCCTGGGGGAAGGATATTGCAAAATCTCCATTCCCACCCCACTCTGGGGCCAGCCAGAGGTGGTATTTGCCGGTTCTCCGAACTACTCAAAATTTCCGCTACCGGTTCTCCAAACTACTCAAAATTTCCGCTACCGGTTCTCCAGAACCCGTCAGAACCTGCTGGATTTCACCCCTGAATCTGGGTCTCTTTGTTCTTGGTGCAGCACCTTAGCCACTTATATAGGTCATCCTCGAGTTACGACCGTAGTTGAGCTTGGCAATTATGGTTATAAGTGAGGGATCCTTGGTGCTTTCTGTGCTTGGTTGTTTTCTTGCAGACGTTTCATTACCCAAACTAGTAACATCATCAGTGCTGGTTTATGTAATATCATCAGTGCTAGGCTGACTAGCACTGATGATGTTACCTAGTTTGTGTAATAGCAATAGCACTTAGACTTATATACCGCTTCACAGTGCTTTTACAGCCCCCTCTAAGCAGTTTGCAGAGTCAGCCTATTGCCCCCAACAATCTGGGTCCTCATTTTACCCACCTCGGAAGGATGGAAGGCTGAGTCAACCTTGAGCCTGGTGAGATTCGATCTGCCAAATTGCAGGCAGCCGGCTGTCAGCAGAAGTAGCCTGCGGTACTGCACTCTGACCACTGCGCCACCGTAATGAAACGTCTGCAAGAAAACGACCAAGCTCAGAGAGCACCAAGGACCCCTCATTTCAACCTGGAGCTACAAATATTCTCCTTTATTGGTACAGTCATAACTTGTGACAGTTGTAAAGAGGGCCGCCATGTGACTGGACCCATTTTTATGACCTTTTTGGTGGCAGTTGTTAAGTGAATGCCATGGTCATTAAGCAAACCCATTGTTTGCAGTGGGCTGTTTTTTGCGGGAAACCAAAAGTAAACACTGGTTTCCAGTAAAAACATAAATTGTGGTCACAGGATGCTACAAACAGGTGTAAATGTTTGGGCTGGTTGCCAAGGATTCAAAATGTAGTCATGTGACTGGGGCAGAGGTGGGTTCCTGTCGGTTCGGACCGGTACTATAGAACCGGTAGTAAAAATAGGGACTGGTTCTCCAAACCGGCAGTAACGGTAGCCTGGCCATGCCCCCAAGCCAGTTCTTGTTTTTTGCTTCTGCGCATGCGCAGAAGCTTTGTTTTAGCAGTGTGCATGCGCAAAGCACGCGCGCGCCCACGCAGCACACCACTGAGCGAACCGGCAGCGATGAAAACCGGAACCCACCCCTGGACTGGGGGGGTGTCAACGTCAGAACTTTGAAACTGGGTCATAAGTCCTTTTGGGGAGGTTCCGTCATAACTTTGAATGATTGCTAAGTGACTGGTCATAAGTCAAGGACTACTTGTATTCCAAGCACTTGCTTTTGAGAAGAGTAAAGTACGTAAGTTAAAAAAACAACAGACTATTTGCTTTAAATCCTACCCACAGGAGACAGTTTACAAAATCTTCATCTACAATGCTCTTGAACCAAAATATGGATTCCTTCATATTTGTTCAGATTTCAGTTGATGAATTTAATGAAGACTTCTCAGAGCTTTCCAATCTGATGGTGTCCATGTTTGAAAATAAAATTTACTCCATTGAATTGCAGAAAAACATTATCCTTGCTGGCTTAAAAATACTAACATAGCTGATGTTGAACTCTCCGGTCCCTGAAAGGAGACATTTTCATCTTTTCAAACTACATCAACTTAAGCTACATTATTAGATTTTTTGCCTTTCTCTTCAGAAGAAAAGAAAAACTCAGACATTATACTCAAATATATCTCATCAAGAGACATCTTGGGGGATGTGAAAAAATTAAAAGGGCAGCCACAATCATGAGATAGAAAATTCATTCATTTTAATTCTGATGATGTTCCATGGGGTTTGAACCTGTGAAATAAGGGCGGATTGGAACGCAGCCCAGAAGGCATCCTCAATCACTGAGCAACTGTAAAAAAAATGCTAATTGGATTGTTTTAGAAAGCATAAGCATCTCTTCTAAGGTAGTGCGTGAATGCCCCATCCAGAGTTCAAGAAAGTTGCGCCTTAGTCTTCAACTGCTTCCGTTAGCGATAGCAATAGCACTTAGACTTATTTTATTTATTTATTTATTAATTTGTCAAACATGTACAAGATAGCAGGTATAGGTATAAACACAAACATAATCAAAGTGAATACAGATAAATGAGGAAAGTAGGACAGGGACGGAAAGAAAGATGGTTTGAAACTGCTGCGCGGCGATTCCCTGTCACATGCGCAGCCGCGCAGCAACGTTCCCTCTGACATGGGAAATCACTGCGCGGCAGTTCAAAACTGCTGCGCGGCGATTCCCTGTGACGTGCGCGGCCGTGCGGCCGCGCACCTTAGAGGGAACAGTGGTCCACGGTAGACAGTTTAAGGTTGAAGCTGCGAGGGTTTGAGGATGGTAGTCTTATATAGTGGTATACAGGTAGTCTTCAACTTACGACCACAATTGAGCCCAAAATTTATGTTGCTAAGTGAGAAATTTGTTCAGTGAGGTTTGCTCCAGTTTACGACTTTTCTCGCAACATTTGTTTTAAGTGGATCAATGCAGTTCTTAAATTAGTCACACGGTTCTTAATTGAATCTGGCTTCCCTATTGACTTTGCTTGTCAGAAGCAAAAGTTGAACACATGATCTCGGGACACTGCAACCGTCCTAAATGTGAGTCAGTTGTCAAGCATCTGAATGTAAATCACATGACCATGGGGATGCTGCAAGTCATAAGTCACTTTTTTCAGTGCCGCTGTAACTTCGAACAGTCACTAAATGAACTGTTATAAGTTGAGGACTACCTGTATACCGCCTCATAGTGTTTCACAGCACTCTCTGAGTGGCTTACAAATATCAACATATTGCCCCCAACAATCTGGGTCCTCATTTTATTGACCTTGGAAGGATGGTAGGCTGCGTCAACCTTGAGCTGGTCAGGATCGAACTCCTGGCAGTCAGCAGAGTTAGCCTGCAATACTGCATTCTAACCACTGCGCCACCACGGTTCATTAGTAGTGTGCATATTATCAGCTGATAAAACAAATTTGGTTAACCAACTAAGATTTCTTACAGCTTAAATAACTCTTTCCCTCTAGTATTAATGTATACTAAAGGTATACGCCTTTATCCCATCCTGATCCATTACTCCCAATATCATGACTTTTTTGACATTTGTTGTACAGGTAGTCCTTGACTTACAACTGACTGTTCAAAGTTACAACGGCACTAAAAAAGTGAACTTATGAGCATTTTTCACAACCGGTGCAGTATCCCCATGGACGTGTGATCAAAATTCAGGTGCTTGGCAACTGGCATTTATTTATGACAATTGCAGCATCCCCATGGGGACATGTGATCACCCTTTGTAACTTTCCCAGCTGGCTTCCGACAAGCAAAGTCAATGGGGGAAGCCAGATTCGCTTAATGACTGCATGTTTTGCTTAACAACGGTGACAAAAAGGTTGTAACATTGCGTGCAACCCACAACAACTCTTTTCCTTAGCAAAAGCAATGTTGGGCTCAGTTGTGGTCATAAGTTAGGACTACCTGTATCTTAAAAAAGAGTTACTTTTGAGTAGGAAACAGTGAGTTACTCCAATTATTTCATTTCATCTGAAAATACAAAACTTCTCTAGTTGATTTGTGTTGTTGAACTGGGAAATCAATTTGATTAGGAAATATTGACATCTAGTGGAATAGGATGTTATGACATCCCAAAGTCCTAGAATTTATGCAAGATGCTGGAACTATTTTATTCCAGCAGAAACTTCAGCACGTGTTGGCTGAGGGGGTGGGTTCTAACTTTATAAAGTACCGTATTTTTTGGAGTATAAGACGCACCTTCCCCCCCCCCCAAAAGAGGGTGGAAATGTTGGTGCGTCTTATACACCGAATACAGCCATTTTGGCCTCCCAAAGCCCTGCCCCCGCATCCCATTTTTGCGAAAAAATAGGCCTGTTTTTCGCAAAAACAGGGAGCGCAGAGGGTTTGGGAGGCCTGCAGAGTGCTCCTGGGGGCGGGGGGACGGCGGGAAAGGAAACAGTTTTG
>QLTV01002258.1:1616127-1631405 GCA_003457575.1 Thermophis baileyi
CCACTCCAGGGGGAAGGATACTGCAAAATCCCCATTCCCTCCCCACTCCAGGGGGAAGGATACTGCAAAATCTCCATTCCCTCCCCACTCCAGGGGAAGGATACTGCAAAATCCCCATTCCCTCCCCACCCTGGGGCCAGCCAGAGGTGGTATTTGCTGGTTCTCCGAACTACTCAAAATTTCCGCTACCGGTTCTCCAGAACCTGTCAGAACCTGCTGGATTTCACCCCTGATCTGCAAGCAAACAATCAAGCTCAGAGAGCACCAAAGACTCCACAAAAAGAATTCTGGGCAGTGAAATGCATCTGGAATCACGCTGTTCCAAAGTTTGCCCAGAGTGTCCAGGAATGCCACTGACATTCCTTTATGGTGATGCTATCAGATATCTCGTAAGAGTTGTGCAATGCTTGGAATTCAATTTCTAAGTTGTTATTGCTCATAAATTCCTGGGAAAAAGATTAGCTACCACAAGACATTACAGACAGATGGTAAGTTTACACTCCTGTGTGATTCCAAGGCACCTTTTGTTCAGTCCAACTGAGGCCCTACCTCTATAAACATCCATGGGTTATCTACTACTATTGTAGTTTGCTATGCTACAGTGATTGATGGCGCCACCTCCTGTTGATACAAAGTTTTTACGTTTAATTTATATTTCGAATAGCAATAGCAATAGCACTTAAAATTTATACAGTTCCATAGTGCTTTATAGCACTCTCTAAGCCAGGGGTGTCAAACTCAAGGCCCGTGGGGCACATCCGGCCCATGGAGCGCTTAGATCTGGCTTGTGAGGCCACCCTGGAAACAGCGGAGTTACGGCCCACGGTGCCTCCGCCAGCAAAAATGGAGCTCAGGAGGACCGTGGGCACCCCCAACATGAGTGATGTCGACCTGGCCACATTCACCCTGGCCACGTCCACCCTGGCCCACCGAGGTCAAGCATAATCCTGATGCAGCCCTCAATGAAATCGAGCTTGACACCCCTGCTCTAAGCGGTATTGCCCCCAACAATCTGGGTCCTCATTTTACCGACCTCGGAAGGATGGAAGGCTGAGTAGCATTGATGCCCCCTAAGTTTTGGCACCACACACCTACAAAAAGGACAGGAGACCTCCATGGTCCTTCCAACCGTGTTATACTGTTACTGTTACTGGTTGTGTTGCAATGGCAAAATGTTGATTTCCTCATTTAGCCCCTGCTGTTGAGGATCCCACAGCTTCCAAGTTGCTTTTCAACTGCCCAGAGTAATACAGACCTAGGATTGGCTGGGCAGTTGAAAAGCCACTTGGAAGCTGATAACAAACCATTCCAACTCTGTCACCAAGGAAACTGCAGAAATGTGCCCATGAAGCATAGAAACCACATTTGGTTCAAAGGAGTCTTTGTCTATTGAGCAGCCCAGTGGATCTATAGCACTGTTTTTCAACCTTGGCTAGTTTAAGATGCATGTATTTCAACTCGCAGAATACCCCAGCCAGCATGGGGTCTTAATAGCAATAGCACTTAGATTTATATACTGCTTCACAGTGCTTTACAGCCCTCTCTAAGTGGTTTACAGTGTCAGCATATTGCCCCCAACAATCTGGGTCCTCATTTTACTGACCTCGGAAGTATGAAAGGCTGAGTCAACCTTGAGCTGGTCAAGATCGAACTCCTGGCAGTGGGAATGCAGAATTAGCCTGCAGTACTTCATTCTAACCACTGCATCATCACAGCTCTTGCCAAGGTTGAGAAACACTGACATATAATAATTATATGCCATTGATGCTTAGGTTTAAAATAAGGAATTTATTGCTTGCTTAAACTTAGCAGCTAAAACAATAATTGCTCAACACTGGAAAACCTTAGATAATCCAACAAATGAGAAGTGGATTAACAAGACTTCTTGAATTGCCATGTTAGAAGAGGTTTGTGTATAAAATTAGAATCGGGGTTGTCTGCAAGGAGGTAGACAAGAAAGTCAAGATGGTGGCCACAACTATTCAGTCAAAGCCCCGCCCCGCCCCCTTTTCACATGCGCCCACAAAGAAGGCAGGGCTTCAGTCACATGGTTGCAAATACAACCTTGAATTGCAAGCTGTATATTGAAACATTAGAAGCAAGAACCACAATTCTAACAGTTTACAATTGGGGGGACTTTATGTATTATCTGAATGGTGGCGCAGCTATCATTGGCAATAAGTATGATACATGGCAAACATGGGAGGTATTTATTAGTTTTTTCTCAAAATTTTTACTTCATAGAAGATGTTTTTGCCCAGATAAAGGACATTCAGTTATTTGATCATGTTTGTGAACAATTCTAACTGACCCTGGAGGCTGCCCCTACTCACCAACCCAAATGCTGATGCTGACGGTTACGGCAACTCGTGGCGTGCGCCGTCGCAGGGATCGAAGTGGAAAGACAGTCACATACCACCGGTCCACACTCATGGCTGTCAGGGTGACGCAGGTCGCTTGCACTGAGACCTATGGAGCCAAATCAAGGGATTTGAAAAACAAAACAAAATTTACAGGTAAAGTATAGGTGGTACCCTGCTCAATAGTAGTAACTGTGAGAGGGATCTTGGAGTCCTAGTGGAGAACCATTTAAATATGAGCCAGCAGTGTGCAGCAGCTGCCAAAAAAGCCAACACAGTTCTAGGCTGCATAAACAGAGGGATAGAATCAAGATCACGTGAAGTGTTAATACCACTTTATAATGCCTTGATAAGGCCACACTTGGAATACTGCGTTTAGTTTTGGTCGCCACGATGTAAAAAATTTGTTGTGCCTCTAGAAAGAGCACAGAGAAGAGTACAGCAACAAAGAGCAACAAAGATGATTAAACATAAAGGCTAAAACATATAAAGAACGGTTGCTGGAATTGGGTATGTCTAGTTTAATTAAAGGAAGGACCAGGGGTGACATGATAGCAGTGTTCCGATATCTCGGGGTTGCCACAAAGAAGAGGGAGTCAAGCTATTCTCCAAAGCACCTGAAAGCAGGACAAGAAGCAATGGGTGGAAACTAATCAAGGAGAGAAGCAACCTAAAACTAAGGAGAAATTTCCTGACAGAACAATTAATCAGTGGAACAATTTGCCTCCAGAAGTTGTGAATGTTCCAACACTGGAAGTTTTTAAGAAGAGATTGGACAACCATTTGTCTGAAATGGTATAGGGTAGGGGTGTCAAACACAAGGTCTGCAGGCCGGATTCGGCCACCCTGGAAACAGTGTTGGAGCACCCACAACTTCTGGAGGCAAGTTGTCCCACAGGTTAATTGTTCTCACTGTCAGGAAATTTCTCTTTAGTTCTAGGTTGCTTCTCTCTTTGATTAGTTTCCATCCATTGCTTCTTGTCCTGCCTTCAGGTGCTTTTGAGAATAGGTTGACCCCCCTCTTCTTTGTGGCAGCCCCTTAGATATTGGAACACTGCTGCACCTAGTCCACAAAATTCTTGCCCTTTCCATGATAGTCCATAGAAAGCTATCATGGTTTGTTTGTTAAATGTATATTCTACTGACTATGGGTGGATTACAGAATGATATAAAGATAAAAATGACAATACAGGTAATTCTCGACTTATGATCGTAATTGAACTCAGTATTATATTTGTAAGTCATCGTAGTCATTAAGTGGATCACCATGCGATCAGACCTGATTTTATGATCTTTTTAGCAGCAGTCATTAAGCAAACACAGTGGGCTTTAAGTGAATGGAATGGTCGTTAAGTGAATCGATTTTACGCAATAGCTGGTTTTGGCTGGAAACCAGAAGTAAAGATTGGAAGCCGTCAAAAAAACATCAAAAATTGGAGTCATGCGACTGCAGGATGTTGCAAACGGCCGTAAAGATGAGCCAGTTGCCAAGCACCCAAAATGCGAGCACGTGACCATGGTTGTGTGTGGCTGTTGTAACTTCAAAATCGGACCCTAAGTAGCTTTTGTTATAACTTTGAACGGTCACTAAGTGACAATTATAAATTGAGGACTACTTGTACAAAGAGATTAAAATTAAGAAAATTAAATAGGAAACTGAAAATCAGGAGAATAGAATAGAATAGAATTCTTTATTGGCCAAGTGTGATTGGACACACAAGGAATTTGTCTTTGGTGTATATGCTCTCAGTGTACATAAGGAGAATAAAATACATTCATCAAGAATAAAAAGATACAACACTTAGTGATAGTCAAGGACAAGCAACATGAGGGTGGGGATCTTCTGAGTGGTCCTAGGTGCTCTCTGAGCTTGCTTGTTTTCTTGCAGACGTTTCATTACCGAAACTAGGTAACATCATCGGTGCTAGACATTTGGGTAATTAAACAAGAAAACAACCAAGCTCAGAGAGCACCAAGGACCCCTCATTCCAACACTGAGCTACAACTATCCTCCTTTATTGGGGATTTTCTCTCAATCCCATCAGCCATCCCTAACACATTGCGCCCATCAGGGCCCCAAGCCAGCCAGCAGAGCCAGGTTTTAAGGCTCTTCCAGAAGCCAGGAATGTAGGAGATGATCTTATATCCAACAGAGAATAACAATAACAAGAACATTTAGACCAGCAGCCCCCAACATTTTGGGCACCAGGGACTGGTTCTGTGGAGAAAGGTCTTTCCGCGGACCGCAGGGTGTGTGGTTTCATGTGCTGCCTGCATCCCATGAATGGGGCCTTGCTTGTTTGTGCATCCTAGTTTCTGGCATGCTGCGACCCAGTTTTTGGTATGCCACGGACCGGTGCTGCTCCATGGACCGAGGGTTGGGAATCCCTGATTTAGACTAATATACCAGCCTATAGTGCAGGGGTGTCAAACTCAATTTCATTGAGGGACGCATCAGGATTGTGTTTGACCTCAGGGGCGGGGTGGGCGTGGCCAGGGTGAATGTGGCCAGCTTGACATCACTTGTGTCGGGGGCGCCTGTGGTGGCCTAAGCACTCTGCCAGCGAAAATGGGCTCCCGAGCTCCATTTTCAGCTGTGATGACCTCCTGCAACCCACTGCCAGCGAAAGCGGAGCTCAGGAGGCCCCTCCTGAGCTCCGTTTTCACTGTCAGAGGCATCGCGGGCCAGTCCAGGGTGGCCCCACGGGCCAGATCTAAGCACCTCGTGGGCTGGATGCGGGCCCCAGGCCTTCAGTGTGACACCCCTGCTATAGTGCTTTAGAGCACTTTCTGGGTGGTTTACAATATCAGCATTATTTGCATATTGCCCTCAACAATCTGGATCCTGAGAATATTCCAAAGCAGGGGTGGGTTCTGGTTTTCTTCGCTGCCGGTTTGCTCAGTGTTGTGCCGCATGCGTGCGGACGTGCTTTGTGTGCACTTTGCGCATGCGCAGTGCTTAAAAAAAGCTTCTGCGCATGCGCAGAAGTAAACAACAAAAGAACCGGTTCGGGGGCGTGGCAGGCCTGGGTCGCTGCCAGTTCTAGCAACCCAGGCCGCCAAATTACTACCGGTTCTATAGAACCGGTCCGAACCGGGAGGAACCCACCTCTGTTCCAAAGGATAGGGGCCACAGCAGAAAAGCCTTTTTGCACCCCGCCTCCAAGAAATACCGCATCTCTGGAGGAAATTACAACGTGAAGGGATAATTCTGTTATATCCCTTTCAGAGGTGTCCTGGGAAAGGGGGCACAAAAGAGTCAAGGTGGAGGATCATGACTCCACAACCTCACCCTTTTAAACATGCATCACATGTTTACAAAAGGCATGTGGATGTGTCTTCAATCTCATAATCACCATCAACATTTTTATTTATTTTGCCCTGTTTTTTTGTATTGAGCATCATTAGAACACTTGGCCATGCCTAATGCAGAACTACAGCAGTTTTTCCAAGTGGAGGATGCCCTCTGCCACTCTGTATGAGTAACTGTTCTTACCTTTATCATTACTGAAGACATTGCTCTCTACTACGCTAGAAACTATTGATCTTTTTATCCCTCTGCTCTGATTGGTAGGGTCTCCTCTGGATAATAGGCAGAGAGAGGTGTATTTCACATCAGATCCATGAATTAACTATTTTCTGAGTGTAAAGTTAAAATATAAGCTCTCTTTCTAGATAGAAGCTAGGACAGCAAGCAAACCTGAAGGAGAAAGAAAAGCATGTGTCAACTTCGACATACCATGACAGCATGCTTGTGAACAGGTCATTCTTACTTAAATTATTTAATTTAATAAATTAAATAAATAAAGGATTACCTGTATATATCAATACTATACTGATGGGAACTCATACTCACACACCAACAGCACTGATTCACAACAGATACAATACAGGTAGTCCTCAACTTACAACCATTCATTTAGTGACCATTCAAAGTTGGAACGGCACTGAAAAAAAATGACTTACGACCGTTGCAACATCCCCAGGGTCATTTGGATGCTTGAGAAGTGGTTCAACTCATATTCCAGCCTGATTCACTTAACAACTGTGTTACTAACTTAACAAGTGTAATGATTCACTTAACAACTACGGCAAGAAAGATTGTAAAATGGGACAATACCCATTTAACAACTGTCTCGCTTAGCAACATAAATCTTGGCCTCAATTGTGGCCATATGTCGAGGATTACCTGTATGTACCTACAGGGTCTACTTTCATTCAATATTTCCCATATCTAATGCACAGACCCAGAAATATAATACCGTTATCCTTCACAGGGATCTTCATCGTGGATGCTGTTTTGAAGATCTGATTTAAAAATGAGCTAGAGTTTTACATTTCTGAGCTGAGAAGGGACGAGACACCACAATTCTGATATGGCACTTGAAATTAGCTAGTGTTGTGGCTTGCCCAAATCCCGCGCAGCTGCTCATGGATCCGGAAGACCAAGAACCGACCATGAGGTGGCAAGAGCAGTCTGTATCTCCGGCACCTGAGTCCGAGACCGAGGAGGACGCAGGGCCAGAGGACAATACTCAATCAGGGCCTTCTGCACCTCCCCAGCAGGAGTTAAGTGACTCCAGTGAAGAGGAGGAGCCTCTGATTGATGCTAGGGCACGCAGGGCAGCTAGCCGGCAAGAGTGGCTTTGTAGAAGGAGGTCTCCTCACAGGTAAACCTGCAGGCAGAGGGGCCACGCCCTAAGACTATATAAGGTTGAATCACAATGGAAACTGTTGCTGGAAACAAAGAATGTATTTTACCTCTCTGCTGTTTACACTTTCGGTGATATCAGTTGGACTAACTCCAGTCCGGGCTCTCGGCCAATTCCAGCAAGTGAGGAATTTAAGGACTTAATGATCTGTTTGTGGTTTTTTTGTATTTGAAATCCCGGCCAAAGTGTTCTGTGATTTGCAACAAGCACTTTGGGAGAAACCCTGAAATTAACTTATCACTAAGCATTTATTAGTGATAAAGCCTTCTTTATTTTGGAAAACAGTGTGTGTGTGTCGTTTCCTGGGGGCTTGCCGCGCTGGGTCATAACAGCTAGAAATCCCTGTAGAAAAAAAAAAAAGACCTGAAGGGAGAAGTTTCCAAATTCAGACATTGCTCACCTGTTGAATGTAGTTGACAAATTTACATAGGAACTCTCCAAAGATCCAGCCCGGAAGTGGATACAGCATTGCAGTGAAGGGAACGCAACAAACCAGGAAAATGATGTCGGTGGTAGCCAGGTTGGCTGTTGAAGCAAGAGCAGAGGCTGCTGGTCTTTAAACAGTGATGAAATTTGCCTTTGTCTCTCCCTTTATCTAGCTGGTTTAGAACCAAGCATGCATTCAAAACAGGGGTGGGTTCTAACTTACCTCGCTACCGGTTCGCTTCCTCCCATGCCGCGTGGCCGCGCCTCGGGGGCACGCGCATGCGTAGTAAAAAATTTTTTTAATTTTTTTTTTAAATTAAAAGAAGCCAAAAACAAGATGGCGACGCATGCACAGTGCCGGAAACTTGGCTTCTGCGCATGCGGAGAAGAAAAAATAAATTTAAAAAAATTTCCAAAAAAAAAAATAAATCGAAAAAAATTCAAAAAAAAAAAAGATGGCGGTGCCCACGGACCGGCACCGACCGAACCGGATCGATGATGTCATCGTGACATCACTAGCGGGTCGCTACCGGTTCTGCTGAACCGGTCCGAACCAGTAGCAACCCACCTCTGATTCAAAAGAAGATCAGAATAGAATAAGACACTAATGAGAACCTGCAGGAGGTGGACATTTTAGGGATTGCACTTTTTCAGTCGGGTTTTTTTCATGATGTAGAAAGAAAAACCCAGGCTGTTTTTATTATCCTGAAATTCTCAATTCGGTTCTTTACTTCTCTGTACACTTATAAACTTCCGTCTGTCTGTCTGTCTGTCTGTCTGTCTGTCTGTCTGTCTGTCTGTCTGTCTGTCTGTCTGTCTGTCTGTCTGTCTGTCTATCTATCTATCTATCTATCTATCTATCTATCTATCTATCTACTTATCCACACACATACATACATATAACATATATGTATACATGTACATATACATATGGCCCCTCTATGAGGGAGATGGGTGGTTAGGAAGATAGATAGATGATAGATAGATGATAGATAGATGATAGATAGATAGATAGATAGATAGATAGATAGATAGATAGATAGATAGATAGATAGATAGATAGATAGATAGATAGATAGATAGATAGATAGAAAGAAAAAAATGGCCAGGTGTTCTCTTTGAAATGTTACATAGTTCCATCTTAATGAATGTGAATATATTAAAAACATATTTTTCATTTAGGAATCCTGATGGTGCAGTGGTTAGAATGCAGTATGACAAGCAAACTCTGTCCATAGTCTGGAGTTCGATTCTCACCGGCTCAAGGTTGACTCAGCCTTCCATCCTTCTGAAGTTGGTAAAATGAGGACCCAGAGTGTTGGGGGAAATAGGCTGACTCTGTAAACTGCTTGGAGAGGGCTGTAAAGCATTGTGAAGCTGTATATAAGTCTAAGTGCTATTGCTGTTGCTATTTTGTTTCAAATCCAGGATAGATACCGGTAGTCCTCAATTTGCAACCACAACTGGGACTGGAATTTTGGTTACTACGCGATGCAGTCATAAAGAGAGTTATCATGTGACCAGATCTGATTTTATGACCATTTTTATTGTGGTCATTAACTGAATCATGTAATTGCTAAAAGAATCACATGTCTATTAAGCAAATAATAGCTTCCCCAATTGATTCTGCTGGTCAGAAACAGAGAAGTTGCAAATTGTGATCATATGATCATAGGACACTGCAATTGTCATAAATACAAGCCAATTGCCAAACACCCAAACTGCAAACAACTGACTATGAGGCTGTTGCAACAATCATAACTTTGAGGATGGGTTGTAAGTTCCTTTCTCTGAGGCTGTTGTAATTTCGAACCGAAACAAATGGTTGTAAGAACTACCTATAGCGCTAAAGTCCTTATGTAATACTAACAAGCAGGCATATAACATGACTAATTAAATGGTTAATTTTTAAGTGCCTAATATTAATTTAACCTTTTAATGTTATTTATTTATTTACTTATTATTTACTTATGATATTTAGAAACCTCCCATAATGAATGTACTAATGGGAGGATGAAAAGGTATGATTATGATTATTTTAGCTCAGTTTTCTTCAAACTGTGCCCTCCAGATACATTGTGCTACAACTTCCATGTTCATACTTTTAAGGAAGCTAGTAACTTCCTATTACATTGAATCTCTCTAGCTCATTTAGTTGTTGGTCCCAGTTTAAAAGCATCACCTCCATTGCCACCCTCCCCCATCTGAATGCCTCCAAATTGTCTTACCAATGTAGTAGTTGGTCACTGTCCTCATTGGCTTGTGTCTGATGATGACGTAGATAACCAGAGAGTTGCCCAAAAGCCCAACTAACATCAGAATGGCAAAGAAGAGTGGGACCAGCCAGGCATCCACCAAATATGGGGGAGTGGGTGGCCCCGAGCCATTAGCGCACAACTCTGCAGTGCAGGCAGAATTGTTCAGAAAGAAGTGGGACTTGTTGAAATCAGAGATGGGTGCTTCCTCTACCATATTCTTCTTTAGTTTCCCAGCTGAACCATGGACTTTTCAGCTTTGTTTGTTCCCAGAATGGTTCATCTGCTTGCAAAATGGGTGATGAATCTGCTCAAATCTGGATCTTGTAGGTGCTTGAGAGGGGATAGAAATATCCAATGGCAGACAACTTCAGCACTTTGGACAGTTCCAGCTGGTGCAGAAGTTGCTCTAGAAGCACCTTTGCAAGAGTACAGAGATGGCAACAAAATGGACTGGTCCCCTTGTCTTCTCCAACTTATTAGGAGCAAAAAGTCCCAATTGTTAGGTAGATACAGACACCAAAACCAAATTGCCTTTTCTTAGACTAAAGTTTCCCCTCCTTGAATGTTAGTTTTGTTATTCTGGCTCAAGAATAGGAGACTTATGTCCTAGTGCAGTGACAATCATCATTCCTCTGTGGTCAACTTATAGAGTCCAAAATCCACACTGATCCTGTTCCAGAAACTTCACAACATGCAGATACAATTCAAAAAAAGTTACAGCAGTTCAGTTTTTTGAAATTGCAGGCAGCTGGGTCATGCTCTTCCAAAGTGCATGCTCTGAAGACCCTAAATGCCTACAGGAGATCCAAAGCCAGGTAATAAACAAAACATTTATGTTCACCTGTATCGAGGGATTCTGAGATTCTGGATTTCTCTAAGCTCCTGGATGATTGGCAAAATGAAACAACTTCATCAGAAGGTTGTCTGGCTCCAGATATCCTCCTAGTTGCACCAGGTATGAGACAGAGATGATGAAATCCAAACAGAACAATTCTTGTCTAAGTGGAAAGCTGATGGATTCTTCCCGTGTCTTTATGCGATGGTGCAACCTGCCTGGTGTGGCACCTTCTTTGTCAATGTCTTAAGAAGAATGACTTTGCTTCTAAGCAAGCTTTAGAGATGAGTTCTGGGGGCAGCAAGCTAGCCAGCAGATAAAAGAGGTGGGGCCTAAAGTGCAGGTGGTGCGGGAGAGCAGAGATTCTGAATGGAAGATGGAATAGCTTTGTGTAAGGTTCAGCTGCTGCTATGCTGCTATGGTAAACTGTGATGTTCTGTGTATCTGTTTAAAACTTTTTTTTCCCAAACCTTTTTCTTTCTCAGAGTCATTGAAAGAGATTTGATTGAATCATGCCAACTAAAACGTTTCTGCTGCATGCAAAGGTTTTAGAACTCCAAACAAGTCTTCCATTGATCCTTCAGTGCTTCTTTGTGTGCCTGTTTTGTTCATTTGCCCCCCACCCCTCATAGTCCATTTGTTGACTGCTGTTCACAATGCTTCCAAGAGGTACAGGACTTAGGAAGTGGCTCAGCTATTGCTTAAGATGGAACAGAGCAGAACAGAATAACAGAGTTGGAAGGGACGTTGTAGGTCATCTAGTCCAACCCCCACCCCCACCCAGGCAGGAGACCCTACACCATTTCTGACAGATGGCAGTCCAGTCTCTTTTTCAAAGCTTCCAGTGATGAAGCTCCCACAACTTCTGTTCCATTGGTTGATTGTTCTCACTATCAGAAAAATTCTCCTTATTTCTAGGTTGAATTTCTCCTCGATCAGTTTCCATCCATTATTCCTTGTCAGGCCTTTGGGTGCTTTGGAAAATATGTTGACCCCTTCCTCTCTGTGACAGCCCCTCAAATATTGGAACACTGCTATCCTGTCTCCCCTGGTCCTTCTCTTCACTAGACTAGCCATGCCCAGTTCCTGTAACTGTTCATACTGTATGTTTTAGCTTCCATCCCCTAATCATTTTTGCTGCTCTTCTCTGCACTCTTTCTAGAGTCTCAGCATATTTTTTTATAGTGTGGTGACCAAAACTGGGTGCAGTAAGATGGAGATTTAGGTGATATAAGTAGAATATCCCCCAAATAACCTAGTACTTCTGCTTCTCACCTGACTAACTGGATGCTTTCAGAAAACCCATAAGTAGGAGCAGAAGAAGACAAAGATTGGAATGCTGGCTGGGGAATTTTGGGAGTTGAATTCCACAGAACTTAAATTTGCCCAGGTTGAGATACACTGACTTAAACTACCATGGTTCAACCTTGAGTTAAGTCTTTATAAACAGAAGTAGCTAGATCTAGAGTCCCTTGGGAGTTGGGTGGCATACAAATTTAATAAATATAATAATAATAATAATCTTGCCACCATGGGCCCCTGCTTGTGATAGCGATTAGCTAGCTAAATTTTATACTGGTGCTTCTTAAGATGGGCATGAGAGAGCCAGTTTGGTGTAGAAACCAGAAGGCTGTGAGTTCTAGTTCTGCCTTGGGCCAGTCATTGCTCTCATCCCTAGAAAAGAGGCAATGGTAAACCATCTTTGAAAAAAAAATTGTCAAGAAAACCTTGCCAAGACCTCTCCAGGAATCAAAATCAACTTAAAGGAACAAACAAACCATGAAGGCAGCAACCCACCCATTTCTTACCCTTAGCATGGTAGAATAGCACACACTTTTAATGAATGTTTGTATGCAGATAGGTTTATCCTTGGACCAGATAGGTTCATTATAGCATCTGGCACATGGAAGGTCTATTAAACCATTTAAGTGTTGATGGATATTTTTAAAGCCATCTCTTCCGCACTGCTACCTCTTGTGGCCGTGGGTTCCATAAGCTATGCATGCATTCCACAGGAAGGCTAATTCATGACTTGGTATTTATTTCATTGATTGGCCACCTCAGTGAATCTAGGTGGCTTACAGGATGCGGCAATAAGAAATTAATGATGAAAATGCAAGAAGTTATAATCCAAAAGAAAGCAAGGATAAAATCAACAATCAATTAAAGACCCAAAAACATCCCACGAGAGGTCTAATCCAAAGCCAAGGAATAAAGATAGCTTTAAGCAGGGCAGGTGCTGAGACAGAGGACCATTTCCTTGGTGTGTTTCCCCCCCCCCCCCGACGTTTAATTGATGCATGCTGACTGTCAGATTGTAAGGGACAGGCAGAAACTACAGGAGATGATAAATAGGCTGTTGTGTGACTAGATTATCTCAGAAAATGAGATATGGTAGGCTGAATGGATTGTGAGGATCTTTAGAGCTCTTCCCCCCCCCAAACATTAGGTTATAGAGTATTATAAAATGCAAAATACAAAAGTAAATAAAAGAGCAGTGGAAGGGGAGGGGAAGGGGGAGAGAGAAGTGAGGGAAGGTAGGGAAAAGAAAAGAAAAAGAAGCATTGACTTCCAACTCTCTCTGTTGCAGTTTTTTGTTTTTCCATAATAATAAGAACAAGTCATTTCTATAAAGATCTATCAATCTAATCTGTAAAACCCAAAGTCAAAATTACATTCTTTTCCACTTCAAGCATGAAATTTCATGCTTGAGGATCTTTAGAGCTCTTAAGTGATTTCTGAATGGATTAGCTTCCATATAGCTGGCTAGCAATTTAAAACCCAACACATCTGGATAGCACCACAGAGAAGGCCGATTTTTGATCACGTTAACACAATATTAATAGAATAACAGAGTTGGAAGGGACCTTGGAGGTCTTCTAATCCAATCCCCTGCTCAAGCAGGAACATGACCATGGGGATGCTGCAACATTCATAAGTGTGAAAAATGATCATACATCACTTTTTTCAGTGTAGTTGTAACTTTGAACGGTCACTAAATGAATTGTTGTAAGTCGAGGACTACCTGTATTTTAAAGCTTGCTATACCTTTTCTATTTGCAATTTCTGACAGTCTAATGGGAGGGGGAGGGGGGCACCTAGAGCCAGTCTACCCATTTCTGTCTCAGTGGAAATCTTTCTCTCTTGGTTCTTATCATTTATTCCTCATTTCTTTGCATTCAAGTCATGCTCATCGCCATAACCGGTTTCCTCAGAAACAGGCATTGGTCATAAGCAGCTGCGCTCTGGAGTAGCACCTGGGATCCTGCCCTGGTCAGCTTTTTCTCCAGAGACTCAGAGGGAGGTTTTCCTAATGGAAGCCTTATGAGAGTATCAATCAGCGTTCTTTTTTTCTCTTTTTTAAAAGAAACTGTAGAAAATCACAGGCAAAGCTGCCACTAAAAGATTGTGGTTCGCCTCCGACCCTGCTGAAGTTCCAGTCATGAGACCCAACATTTACAGTAGAGAAGCCCCATCTCCAAGCACTTTTATAGTTTTTTTTTCCAGAAGTTTGTCCTCCATTTTGACTTTTTTTTTCCTGGACCATTGGGGACACTTGAAGCAAAGCCTTAGGTAGAAGCCATTTTCTTTTCTTTAATGAACAAGCAATCAGCCATGTGCATACACACACACACACACACACACACACACACACACACACACACACACACATATATGTATCACAGTGAGGCGGAGGAGTGCTGGTGTGTGGGAAGGGGCCGGAGAGAATGCCGTAATATCTGACAGCTCAGCGCCATTCCCTGGGGATGGCCAGCCCAAGCGGTAGGGGAGGAAGCAACAGGAGCTAGGCCTCCATCGATTAACAGGTCTGAAGTAAAAATGACAGAGCTAATTATAGGTGGGAGGCGGGTGGATGGGCCTATCACGCACGCAATGGCCAAATTGATCAATGATGTATAAAGGCAAATATCTCTTCAATGTTAGTTTTTACACTCTGACGATGTTAGCAGAGGCTAAAGAAAGCTCAGTGAATAATATTTTTTAAGTTCCGGAGATCGCAATGTCTGTCTCTTCTTTTATAGCTACACCGGGAACGCATATTTTTAGTGTATATATGTATGTATGTATGTATGTATGTATGTATGTATGTATGTATGTATGTATGTATGTTTTTTTCTGTTAAATCACCTGGTATACCCAAATATGGGAGGGAGCATACTGCTTCCTTTTTGCCTTTCGGCCCCTCAGTATGCTCCCTCCCATATTTGGGTATACCAGGTGATTTAACAGAGGAAAAAAAACATATATATATCCTTGTCCCTGGAACATGCAGATAGGGAGAAGAATCCTGTGGCTCAGAGGTGTAATCACTGGCCTTGGTAGGCAAGGGGCCCGGGTTCTAATCCCATAAGGGTGTGACTAGCTGATGAGAGCTAAATAGCTTGAAATAGATCTAGACTACTCTCCCTTTATTTATGTAAAAAAATAGAACATATAAAAACGGACTGTCGTTTGTAATTGACTGTCTGTATGGCCCCTGGAGGGACCGAAAGGCAAAAAGGAAGCAGTATGCTTTCTCCCATATTTGGGTATACCAGGTGATTTAACAGAGAAAAAAAATATATATATATATCCTTGTCCCTGGAACATGCAGATAGGGAGAAGAATCCTGTGGCTCAGAGGGTTAATCACTTGCCGTGTTAGGCATGGTGCCCTGGTTCTAATC
>QLTV01002258.1:1664135-1683748 GCA_003457575.1 Thermophis baileyi
CAAGGAAGGTGTGAGAAAAGGTTCCGACGGTCGCAAATTGGCAAAGAAACCGTAGCCACACAGCACAGTCATAGGAATATCGGTGTGGTGGCAGAGTCCTTGAATCTGATGATATTGCTCCAGCCAAACCTGTGCTTCAGGATTGTCAGCCATAGGAATCAGTAAGCCGGGATTCAGGCCCTCGGGCTAAGAAGCTGGGCTGACGCCGAGCTCACACTGCCCCCTAGATCTATGGCCTTATATTCGTGAGTCTACGGTCCGTCGCTCCCCTTCCCGGACTCCTTTCGTCGGGAAGCTCTCCGGGGCCTCCAACTTCTACGTCATTCACGGCTGCTTGCTGATGCTTCTGGTTTCTAGCCTGATGCTTAGCCACTACACTATTATCTCAGCAGTTGTAAAAACCTACTTGACTGATACGCTCTCTTTTCCCCATCTAAGCTTAAAATCCTGGCAAGGATCTCACCATCCTTTTCCTACTGTAAGGCAATTCAAAAGGAGCTTTAAAGACCCAGTAGAAATTAATCTCATTGGGCACAAGTTCAGAGTTACTTTGCCTAGCCAAAAAGAAAGGACTATTAATAGCTATTAGCAATGATTGCCGTATGTTACTCCAACGTGGTCTAAATGCCAGTCTCCAGGGAACAGAATCTAAATGATTCGTTGCACTGTTTGTTTGTTTGTTTGTTTGTTTTTTAAAGCCTACAGGCTTCTCTGGAACATCTTGATAACCATTGTGGAAAGAGAATGCTAAAATAGTTGTTGGGTAAGTCCTGTTGCCTGACCTTACCATTAACCCCCTTACATGATAATGTTGTACTATCCCTGAGAGCTGATGCCGGCCACAGTGCAATCTTGAGAGAGGCAAATTTCACATTATTTTAAAAACCTTTGGATGAATTAAAATGTATCAACCATTCTTAGTATGGTCCAATGAGAAGGTCCTGGACTAGGTGTGAGGCGATCTAGGTTCTACTCCTCCTTCAACCACAGAAGCTCATTGGCTCACTTTGGGCCAGTCCCTCCCTCTCAGCCCAAGAACCAATCAAGAGTGGTTGGGAAGGTCCTGAAGTAGGAGTGGGGAGATCTGGGTTCTACTCTTTCTTCAACCCCAGAAGCTTATTGACTGATTTGGGGCCAGTCCCTCCCTCTCAACCCAAGAGCCCATCAGGAATAGTGGGAAGGTTCTGGACTAGGAATGGGGAGATCACAATTATACCCCTTTTTCAACCACAGCACCTCATTGGCTGACATTGGCCCAGCTCCTCCCTCTCCAGAGCCAATCAGGAGTGGTGGGGAAGGTGCTGGACTAGGAGTGGGGAGATCTGGGTTCTAGTCCAGGGTTGTCAAACTTGATTTCATTGAGGGCCGCATCAGGGTTGTGTTTGACCTCTGGGGGCTGGGGTAGGCGTGGCCAGGCTGGGCATGGCCAGCTCAATATCACTCAGGTCAGGGGCGCCTGTGGTGGCCCGAGCGCTCTGCCAGCAAAAACGGGCTCCCGAGCTCCGTTTTCGCCTGCGACGGCCGCCTGCAACCCTCTGCCAGTGAAAACAGAGCTCAGGAGGGCCGCCCGTGGCCCTTGCAAGCTCCATTTTCATTGGCAGAGGCACCGCAGGCCGGTCCTTCACTGTTTCCAGGGTGGCACTGTGGGCCAGTTCTAAGCACCCCGCAGGCTGGATCCAGCCCCCAGGCCTTGAGTTTGGCACCCCTGCTCTAGTCCTTCAACCACAGGAGCTCATTGGCTGACTTTGGGCCAGCTCCTTCCACTGGTGCAGGCTGGAATGGAGCAGCGGGGAAGGTGCTGAACTAGGAATCACAAAAGTTCTAGGTTCTGGACTCCTGTCAAACATGGAAGCTCATTGGCTGAATATATGCCAGTCCCTCCCTCTCAGTCCAAGAGCCAGTAGTCAGGAAAATGCTGGACTGGGAGCAGGGAGACCCAGATTCTAGTCCCCCCTCAACCACAGAAGCTCCTGAAGTGATTCTGGGCCAGTCACGTTCTCCCAGCCACACCTACCTTGCTGCTGTTGTAACTGTTGTAAAAACATGCCGGTTACTAAGTGCCTGAGTTTGATCATGTAACGGTGGACATGCAGAGTTGGTTGTTAAGTGTGAGGAACCATTGTAAGTCACTTTTTTCAGTGCCATTGTAACTTTGATGGCTAAGCATAATGGTTTTAAGTTGAGGATTACCTGCACACAGATATGATTTTTGATTCATGCCGGTTTTTTAATGCATTTTATTAGTGACAATAATAAATGGCTATAGAATGCTCTGTTTAAATACAGGTAGTCCTTGACTTACGACCATAATTGAACTCAACATTTCTGTTGCTACACAAGACACCTGTTAAGTAAGTTTTGCTCCATTTTACGACTTTTCTTGCAATAGTTGTTAAGTGAATCATTGCCGTTGTTTAAGTTAGTAACCCGGTTGTTAAGTGAATCTGGCTTCCCCATTGATTTTGCTTGTCAGAAGGTTGCAAAAGGGGATCACATGACCCTGAGACACTGCAACCGTCATAAATATGAATCAGTTGCCAAGTATCTGAATTTTGATTATGTGATCATGAGGACGCCGCAACTGTTGTGTGAAAAATGGTCATAAATTACTTTTTTTCAGTGCTGTTGTAACTTCAAACAGTCATTAAACGAATGGTTGTAAGTCGAGGACTATCTGTATTGGTTAATTTTCTGTACAATCGCTCACTTTTTCAGCATTTTATATTCTATACTTTATATTTATATATGGTGCATGTTTTAATATGGGTTTCTTTTTTGGGTTCCTGATTTTTTATTGTTGCTGCTATACATCAGCCAGAGTCATGTCTGGCCATACTTGCATCTGATCTAGTGTGGTTCTTTCTTGCAGCTTTCCACTCTATTGTTTCTGTTTTACCAAATGCCATTTTGAACCATCACTTAAATCCAGATTAATGTCATAGCTTGCCAGGTAACTGAACATTTGTTATTATTCCCCCCCCCCTAAAACAGGGGTGTCAAACTTGCGGCCCGTGGGCCGGATGCGTCACGCGCTGGCCATGCCCACGCCAGGTTTAGCAAAGGGAAAAAAGTCACGATACTTCATGTGACGGCACTGGTGATGACGTGAGTTTGACACCCCTGTCCTAAAAGATTTCAATTTGTTTTTCAGCTGAATTGTATAGCTTATACTGTATGTTATATTAACGGTGGGAAAAATTCTAAAGTGACTTATCTTGGTGATTTTTTTACACCTCAAAAACCTGGCATTTTAACGGGGGTGTAGACTTTTTATATCCACTGTATATCCAACAGGTTAAGTTTGCTTAACCTGTTGGATCTCTGGCTGCTGTGTAGTTCATATCTTTGTTGGAAAACTCTTTCCCCTGCCAATCCAATGAATTTCAAGAGGCAAAACTTGCAAAGGGCTTTAGAAATCAAGCACGGAACACATCGCTTTAAAGTAACAATGTTTATTTACACAGAAACACTCTGGACAGCGATCGTGGTACACTCTTGTCACAAAAACCAAACTTTGGGTGCAGTTTCAACATTTCTTTGGAAGCATGTAGTAAAGCTCTGTCTAAATCAGGGGTGGACAACTATAGGCAACTTTATGACCTGTGGACTTTACCTTCCAGAATTCCTGAGCCGGCATGGAATTCTGGGATTTGAAGTCCACAGGTCATAAAGTTGCCATAGTTACTCACCCCGGGCCTAGACTGTACCACAAAAGGAGCATGTTTGAAATCCCTTGCCTAAATCATCTTAGCCTAAGAAAACTAGTATTCCATACAATAAGCTGGTAGTTTCTAGTCAAGTATTTACAAGAGTCAATTTCCACATGGAGCACACCTCATTTCTCATATAGGGACTTTTACACATGCAAACAAGTGGTATCTTCCAACGTGCAAAGTTTTACTGCTTGCTAAAAATTACAGACGATTTTCACAAAGCAATGGGCTGCTCTCACCCTTCCTCACTCAAGCGTTTTTTTCACCCTATGGTAAAAGCCGAGATATTTTTTTTTTAAGCAAAAAGAAAAACAAAGACATCATTTCAAAATGAACCCGCACATTGCAAATCATCAATAAGCACACATTTCTTAAGAAGCAGAATATTCACAATATGACTTTTTATGGCTTGACAATGATTAAAATAAAATAACACAGCACTTTGGTTTTTTACATTTCTGAGCGTGTAAGAAAATTCACAAACCAGAATAAGAACGAGACCCATAAATCAGGACGGAAGGCTTCCTCAAAAGAAAGGTATTCTGATTTATCTTTCAATGACAGGAGATTAACCTGTTAAATAATTCACTAGAGGTTTAAAAGGCAGTCTTCTTTTTTTTAAGCAATTCTGCAGTGCTTTTTGGAATTCTCCAATTTAGAACGGATGCAAAGGTGGTCCTTGACTTACGACCCCCCCCCAATTAGGATAGGTGTTCTGTTATTAAGTGATGAGGCCATTAAGTGAGCCATGCCCAATTTTACCTTTTTTGCCATGGTTGTTAAGCAAATCATGTAATTGTTAAGCAAATCTGGCTCCCCCCACTGACTGTGTGTGTTGGAAGTTGGCTGGGAAGGTGGCAAATGACAATCACATGCCCCAGGGATGCTGCAACTGTTGTAAATACACAACAGTTGCCACAATCGCATAACTGTGGGGACCTATAAGTGCAAGGACCCTTTTTTGTCACTTTTTTTCAGCACCTTCATAATGCTGAACATTTGTTAAAATGGTTCGGTCGTAAGTCAAGGACTACCTGCATCACTGAACCCCTGCCTTGTTGAACCCCTGTATTAGTTGCTGCCAAGGCAAGCAACCAACATCATGGCAAGAAATTATCGTGTGGATGATTTTCCTTTATTTGAGGGGACTCCAAGTGGCATTAAATGGAATAAGGTGGAGGGGGCAAAAATCCTTCTATCCAAAGGGAAAACTGTACCAATTATCAGAATGCTGAGAACCAAGTAGGAATTTCCCCATGTCAAGGTAGACCAGGGGTCCCCAAACTTGGCAACTTTAAGACTTGTGAACTTCAACTCCCAGCATAGCTGGCTGGAGAATTCTGGGAGTTGAAGTCCACAAGTCTTAAAGTTGCCAAGTTTGAAGACCTCTGAGGTAGACTATGGGAGAATCAGCTTCAGAAGTCTTCAGACTGAATGAGTGTGGTTTTTTTTTTAATCAGGGCAACCTGGTCTGCCCAAATATGGGACGGAGCATACTGCTTCCGTTTTCATCTTTCATCCCCAATCCAGGAGCCTTCGCAGGCAGTCGCTTTCGCGACAAAACTGTTTTTGTGTTAAATTTTATTTCTTTGTCGGTAAATATAAATTTAACACTTCAGACTGAACATTTTGGGGATGAACTTGGTGAGATTAGAACATAGGATGCTCAGAGGAAAGCAGAAAACCCACCAAATGTTATTTAGAATAATGTTTTTTTGTTCTTTAAATACTCACCTCCTTACAGAGAGCACCAAGGACCTTTCATTTCAACCCTGAGCTACAAATATTCCCCTTCTTTCCAGGCTTTGCTTAACCAACAGATGGTTATGAGGATTTTCTTGTTTTTCTGTAGTCCGGTAGCTTGCATGTGGTTTGCAAGACTAAAGGACATTAAACAACCAGTCACCTTGAACCACATTTTATGGCATCAGATTATTAATTTCAAACCTAAATTATAATCGTGATAAAAATACCAGTAACCTTGTATGAGCAGTTTCAGATCCTTATATCAATAAGAAGGTTGATTTCCATCTCTGTTGGTTAATCCCCAGCAATTTGAAGAACTGAAATAAATTCTTAATATATACACATTAATAGATGTGTATATACATATATACACACACATATATATACATTAATATGTACATATACATAGATATGTAATTGTAGAAAAAAAATACACTATGTTACATTTTGCACAATAGAGTGGCCAGATTGAGAATGGTGGTTTGAAGCAGGACTTTGAAACTGACTTTTTATTTCTATTTATTCTATTATTTATTATCTATTTATTTATTGCGGTTTAGAAAATAACCTCATTTAGTCTGGGTTCTGCCAACCTTAAAAAGATTTTCCAGGGTGGCTTTACTACAGCTGGGAGAGATGTAATTCCAAAAACTGAACGCCTGGAGTAATCAAAGCAAGCATTCAAGTATACATACCCAATTTGCACCACTTTTTCTACAAAGGTAGAATCCAACCGCAGTATAACAACAGGATTCACACATCACACTAAATAGTATTTATGGGGCTAAGGTTTAGTAGATTGTATGAACTCAGCCACTGGGTTGTTGTTTTTTTTGAACCATGGCTGACAGTGTGATTTTATGGGTGAATCCAGCAGTTATTTTGTTCTCTTAACTATAATTTAACATGATGTAAGAATTCAGGCACGATTCTCAAAAATGAGCTTGTTTTCCTAGCTGCAGAATTTTTTTTTTTTTAAAAAAACCTCTCCCTGATTAGCTGTAAGTTTGCTCCAAAAATAGGAAGCCTGGGACAGAGGGAATGGGCTGCTCTTCTGAAAACACACTTGTGTTTTCAGAAGAGGTGAAGAGGTGCTGCTCCTTAATGGAGCCACACTTAATTAAGCCAGATGGAAGCTGCTCTCCTGCTCTTCCTTGATGGAGCTAATTGATAGCCTTTTTGCCACATTGTGCTTATTTTTACAGCCCACTGATCTATATATAGCATAATATTAAGAGATTGGCAACAGCTGCAAAGGGCAGGTAGTGCAGAGTTAAACAGAAAAGAGTAGTGGGAGAGGAACTCTTGCATTTTCTTCCCACAGTTACCCTCCCCTTTTTGCAGCCTCCATTTCCTCTTTTTTTCAAAATCCAAGGTTCTTAAGGTATTTTGCAAGTCAAACAAAAAGGCTATCGATTATCAGAAGGATCTGTGGGAAGAGGCTGAGCCACAAAGGGCCAAATTATAGAAAAGGAGCATTGCACCATCACAATGCAAGCTCCTCCCCTTTTATAAGGGCATCACATGCAAACACTGAGAAAGGGTGGAGCTTGCCTTTCAATACAGATAGCCCTCGACCTATGATTGGTTGTTTAGTGACCGTTTGAAGTTACGATCTACCTGAGAAAAGGGAACTTACGACACAGATACAAAGTTCCTATGGTAGCACCCACCCAATGATGTGCACTCAGCAACATGGCTGCATTAGTGGCCATTTATAGTGTCCTGCAGTCACATGACCTTTACAATGGCTTTGCTAAAACCAGCAGTTACTTCTTGTTTCAGCAAAACCAAGCCCATTGGTTCGCTTAACAGCTGCAATGTTCGCTTAATGACATGGCATTTGTTTTACAACCCCCGTGTTCATTTAATGACCACTGTGAAAAAATATAAAATTACGACTATACCAGTAGTCCTCGTCTCACGACTACAGCAGAGCCCAAAATTCCCGTTGCTAAACACAACAGTTGTTTAAGTGAGTTTTGCCCCATTTTTCATCCTTTCTTGCCACCGTTGTTAAGTGAATCACTGCAGTTGTTAAGTTCGTGGCATGGCTGTTAAATGAATCCGACTTCCCCATTGACTTTGCTTGTCAGAAGGTCACTTTTGTGACCTTCTGACAACGGCAACCGTCATAAATACTTGCCAGTTGCCAAGTCACACATGACCATGGGGATGCTGCAATGGTCGTTAAGTGTGAAAAATGGACATAAACTACTTTTCTCGGTGCTGTTGTAATTGGGAATGGTCACTCAATGAATGGTTGTAAGTCAAGGATTACCTGTAACCGGCAGGCTCCGTTATAGCAATAGCAATAGCACTTAGACTTATATACCGCTTCACAGTGCTTTACAGCCCTCTCTAAGCAGTTTACAGAGTCAGCCTATCGCCCCCCAACAATCTGGGTCCTCATTTTACCCACCTCGGAAGGACGGAAGGCTGAGTCAACCTTGAGCCTGGTGAGATTTGAACTGCCAAATTGCAGGCAGCCAGCAGTCAGCAGAAGTAGCCTGCAGTACTGCACTCTAACCACTGCGCCACCGTGGCTCATAATGGTTATAACTATGGTTGTAACGCAGGGGCTACCTGTACTGCGATGCCCAGTTTGCCATTTTGATGAAAGCCTCTGATCCTGCAGATCCCTCTGATTATTGTGTTCAGCTGGGTTAAGGGAGTTCATGCCCACTTGCTTCATAAATCCAAAAGAACATGGCTAATGTAAACTTACTGTAACAAGAGCCATCTAAATTATGAGGTGGAAAGATAAAGATCACGAACAAGATACTCAATTGATCTGGAGAGTTTGCAAACCCACAAAAATCTCTTTTTTTAAAAAAAAAAAATCACCCTGGCATTTTATAGTGCGAATTAGCTGTTTAAAGATACCCAATGATTCAAGTAAGAACTTTTAAAAAATGGGCTCGATATAGTATTCTATATCTGCCTATTTGGCAGCAAGCCCTAGGACCGTGATGGCACACGGAGCCATATCTGCCGGCACACGAGCCGTTGCCCTAGCTCACCTCCAGCGCGTATGTGCGCGCTGGCCAGCTGATTTTCGGCTCGCGTGGAGGCTCTGGGAGGGCGTTTTCGCCCTCCAGGGGGGATGGAGGAGGGCGTTTTCACCCTCCCCAGGCTCCAGGGAAGCCTCTGGAGCCTGGGAAGGGCGAAAAACGGGCCCACCGGAAGTCGGGAAATGGGCAGTTTCTGGCCTCCGGAGGGCCTCCGGGGAGGCAGGCAAGGCCGTTTTCGTCCTCCCCAGGCTCCAGGGAAGCCTGTGGAGCCTGGAGAGGGCAAAAAACGGGCCTACCGGGCCTACTGGAAGTCGGGAAACAGGCCGTTTCCTGCCTCTGGAGGACCTCCGGGGGGGGGGGGAGGCAGTTTTTGCCTTCCCCAGGCGCCAAGAAAGCCTCTGGAGCCTGGGGAGGGGGAAAAACGGGCCTACTGGAAGTCGGGAAATGGGGCAGCGGGGAAGGGCGGGTCGTGCACGCATGCACGTGAGGCGGGGCAGCACGGGGGTATCGCGTGTGCATGTGCAGGGGGGCAGGGCGCGGGGGGTATTGAATTATGGGTGTGGGCACGCACACACGCGTGTGCTTTCGGCACCCGAGGAAAAAAAGGTTCGCCATCACTGCCCTAGGAGATAGGGCTGCCTTGTGACTAAGCATGCCAAGAATTGAATTTAAGATCAACAGGCATTTGAACCTGAAGCAAATGCAAAGGGGAACAAAGGTACCAACCTCAGGCAGTTCAATTTTACATAAACCATTCCCATTAGTGCAAAGGTAAGCTGCTTAGATGACCACCGGCATCCAAATTTATTCTAATGGCAGCTTTATTAAAAATTGTTCATTCTTTTTAATTCCTTCCTGCCTAAATCAGGACACCATCTAAAGAACAGTCTGTAGAGATTCTCAGTCATCCAGGTCATGGTTGTCCCACGGGTGCTTTTTCAGGAGGCAACTGGACTTTCTTTTTTTTTCTTTTGAAGACGTTTTGCTTCTCATCCAAGAAGCTTCTTCAGCTCTGACAGGATAGTGGGGAATGGAAGGATTTATATTCCTTGCAGACAGCTGGTAATTTGCATCCTTTTAGAGGGTGTGGGAATGGATTTCCAGAGGAAAAAAACTGCAGACTACAGGAACCAGGAGCACTACTCAGGTGACCCTGAGGACACAGATAAACCTCCAAGTGCTTCAACGACCCTCTAAAAGGATGTCTGCAAAGAATATAAATCCTTCCATTCCCCACTATCCTGTCAGAGCTGAAGAAGGTTCTTGGATGAGAAGCGAAACGTCTTCGAAAGAAAAAACAAGTCCAGTTGCCTCCTGAAAAAGCACCTTTGGGACATCTAAAGAACAATTCAATCGAAGAGTCTCTCAAAGACTAGAGAGGCCTTTCTAACAGAGTATTTTTTTTCCAAATGCAATGAAATTAACATTCTTGTCAGTCCTCTGAGAAATCTGGCAAGCTGCAGTCCCAACATACCTCAAGGGTACCAGGTTGAAGAAGGCTGGTCAACAGGACTATTTGCTTGTTTCCATTCTGAGCTGGGAAACCAGATTTTAACCTTGCAGAGACAGAAAACCTGACCTATCTCCTTCATCAGTCTCAGACGCTGGAGAAACTTTAAACTTGTCACAGAGAAATGTGACATATTTACTCATTAGAGTTGCGTGCTGCTGAATCTTTCAGAATGAAGACCTAACATTTTTGTGGAGTTTTTAAAGGGTGAAAATGAAAAAGGAATTGGAAGTGAGGAATTTTTGAATTTATATTATATTAGTCTCCCATGGAAAAAGTGAGTGCTTTTAAGCAATATTTGGACTACATGAGAAATTGATTACAATAACCCACCCACCCCAGTGTGGTAGGGTCAATATGTCACACTGTTTACTCATTTCAATTTACACACTGGTTCTCTATTCACAAAACACTCATGGTGGACTACAGCCTCCATCACCCCAACCAACAAGATAATTGCTGGTGATGGTTGGGGATGATGGGATTGGCCTACAGTATATCTGGATAGTACCTGGGTAGAAAAGTTTAACATAAGCAAAACAAAATATTTGAACTATCATTTGTTATGGGGTGGGGGCTCCTCCCTGCTTTGGCCTCCCTCGGTTGCTCAGTCAGGAGGCCCAGCCTGGAGATGGCCAAATGCAAGGCATGCTGGGATTTGTAGTTTTATAATGCCTGGATGTCACAGATCCCATACGCCTGGCTTTAGTTTCCCTATCTGGGTTTAAGACAACTGCCTCCACTCCCATCCAGGACCTGTGCGGCCTTTCAGGTGTCGAAGCAGCAAAGAGGAAAGATGGACAGTTGCTAGGCAACCATACACAACCTGTGGATGGCATCAAGGTCCCAATTCCAGAACAGGATATCAGTCTGCAAGATTGGCATATCTGAAGTTGGGAGAACCTAGCCCCGTGTAACGTGATTGGTGTTGAATACTGCAACGCAATGGAAGCAGACATCTCCAAAGCAGGCCCGGGGAGCGGGACAGGGACATCCTTTTCTGCTGGGTATCAGCTCATTTGTTCCAGGTAGGTGGACAGTAGCAGCTCAGGAGGCAAAAAGACAGTGCGTTTGTTGCTAACCTTCATTTGGCGTTTGCCTTCGTAGTTTGAACCTGAGGGCAGAGATGTTCAAAAGAAAGCCACATGTTAAAAGCCATCACATGGCTACAGGAGTCCCCTGCCACCTGCTTTCTAGTGGGGCAAAGAGTGTATTCATTCAGAGAAGGATGCCACCAAGCTGGGGCCTGGAGATCTACTCCACTGTCTCAAATATACATCTCCCCTAGACAGACAGGGCATCTCCATACATGTGCCAATTTTAAAAATGCAGAGCCCATTGACCAGATTATGTACGTATTTATTATATAGTGTGCACACTCCATATCACATTGTTCAGTTCCTGTATCAATGTTTCTCAATCTTGCCCAGGTTAAGATGTGTGGACTTCAACTCCCAGAATTCCTCAGCCAGCATGCTGGCTGAAGAATTCTGAGAATTGAAATTCACACATCTTAATGTAGCCACAATTGAGAAACTCCAAAACCAAGAAAGACACGTGGAGTTACTCCAAACCAGTTTTCTTTATTGTTCCTCACCTACAGACAGAATTCTTGCCAAACTAAAGCAAACTACTAGCATCGATAAAGATACACTCTGAGAACTTCTAGGGAGGAGCTGTCTTCAGCCTCTTCCTCCCAACCAAACTATCTAAACTTCACTGCCTCTTGCTCCTCTGGAATGCGGCCCCTCCCTCCTGGGAATCCAGGCTACATTCCACCACATAAATACTGCTGTAACGCTTTGTTTAGTTTTGCAAATGTGCCATGGGAAGAAGATGCCACAAGAATTAACCAGCTCCTTTCCTAAGGATAATGCATGGAGAAGTGAAGGTACATTTGCAAGATGGTGGGTGTGGCCTTGTAAGAGAAGCCCCGCCTCTTTTATATGTGTGTATAAAAGGGGCAAGGTTTCGACCAGGTTCCTTTGCCTGCCATTTTGCAAATTCTGACACCCCCATGGATATCTTGATGATCCTTATAGAGCCAAGTCCTTTCTCCACTCTCAAAGGCCCTTTTGCATGCTAACAGTGGCCAAGTCTGCTGTTATCCAGGCTAATTACATACCTGGTGAAGCTACAGCAGACAATCAATAACCATTTGCGCAGGTTAGAGTAGGAGTTTCTGGCAGCCCTCTACCTTCCTTTCCAAAGGCTGAGTAATTGTTCCTTTTTAAAACTATGCAGTGTAAAATCTGCAGTGGCTCAGTTGAAATTGCAGCCACTGCAGACAGGTTGTGGGAGAAAGTTATCTTTCTTATCCATACATGGGGTGGGGAAGAAAAAAAAATAACAGAGCCTAAAGGAGGGGAGGCTTAAATTAAAGTATCTGCAGTATACTGGCCATAGGGCGGTAACTTAATAATCCATATGCTCTGGCTGCAGAAAATCTGCAGGTGACCAGAAAAACTTAAACCTATGTTACCTTCCTTTTTTAATATTGCAGGATATGGTTGAGCAGGACAACATAGCAAAATTTCATAAAACTCTTAAACTGTTTGGGTGTAAAACTGATCCTCTCTTTTCGGCATTAGTGTCTATGCAGCCTGGTAACTACAGCCAATAAATAAGCAGTCCAGCATACCATGCAAACTTGTCAAGATGGACACTACTTTAAAGAGGCCAATGTAATCTGGATCTGGCCTGTTGCTGGAAGATCCCTGCTTTTGAATGTTACCACTCACTGCTAGCATCCCTTGAGGCAGATGTGGCCCAAAATATCCACAATAGCTTGCAATACACCACACGTACGCTTTTTATAGCCTCCCTCAGTGGATCCCCCATTGATCACACACCCCATTAAAATCTATATCTTTTGTGGCTGCAGAAAGGGAACACTTATCTGTGCTTCCTACCAGCATCTTTGATAGAAACTGCCCCAGGAATTATAAAACAATAGGACAGCATGTAAAGTTTCCAAATTAAACAAAAAATATCTTGGAAGAAGGTCATGCTGCTTCCAAGTTGTTATCTCCAATTTATGAGAGGTGCCAGTTTTTAATCCTTCTATGAAGTTGCGCTTTGCTTTATTAATTTTGAAATTCTGCTCTTTATATTTATGGAGACATTCGCTAGGTAGCCAAGCTATCTACAACCTATATTGGAACTATTGTATTTTTGCTACAATTTTAATCAAGAATTTGAGAATCTTCTTACTAAACGTTTGCACTGTCCCTTTAAATGGGTATTGAAAAACGGCCTGATTAACCATCTGCCTGGCTGGAAGGATAGATTGTAAACTGGGAGGCAGCTCCTTGTGGCCTAGCCCTTACTGGTTGGGAGAGATAGCAGTAAACCAACAGCAAGTTAAGTTAAAAAATATAAAAATACACATGTACAATGTTTCCCTCAATAAAAGTCATCCCCTGATAATAAGCCCAGTCGGGCTTTTGAGTGCATGGCAATAAGGCCAAAGCGCTTATTTCAGGGTTCAAAAAAATATAAGACAGGGTCTTATTTTCGGGGAAACACGGTATATTAGAATGTAGTTACTCACTGGCAGAGACGAGGTCCATGTATTGGCAGAGGGCATGAAGGAGCAGCCGTTCAAAGCTGCAAGAAAGAGAGAAAATGGCATTTAACAGCTCCACTTAGGAATCCGTGGAGGGGAAATCCCTTCTGATAGCTTTCATCTTATTTGCACAGGAAGCACATTTATCTGGGAAGCCAGGGAGATGGCAAAGGATTCTCTTCCCAGAGAGATCAGACCAGGTGAAGAAACATAACGGTACATCAAACCTTACCCACTTTAAGAGGCTACCTAGAACAGTGATCCCCAACCTGTGGTCTGTGGATCCCTGGGGGCTTGCAATGTTGTCACAGGGGGTCCACGAATATTTGATGCAGTCCAGAGGTGGGTTGCTCCCGGTTTGGACCGGTTCTTTAGAATCGGTAGCAGGAAATTCCCCCCCGTTCGCCGAACCGGGAGTGATCGCCGGTTGGACACGCCCACGAACCGGCTCTCTCGGTGCCGCCATAGGCGGCGCCATTTTGTTTTTGGCTTCTGTGCACGCACAGAAGCTGTTTTTTGCTTCTGCACATGCGCAGAAGCTGGGTTTTTGGCACTGCACATGCGCGCGCGCCCCCACGCGGCACGGGAGGAAGCGAACCGGCAGCGAGGTAAGTTAGAACCCACCCCGATGCAGTCTAGTGCTTTAAATCTTGAGTGAAGTCTTGGGGATCCGTGGCCATGGTCCGTGGCCACAAAAGGGGGATCCATGGTGAAGAAAAGATTGAGAACCACTGCCCTAGACAATACACATTCAAAGTTTCTATAGTAATTATCACCGATAGTGGAGTTAATTCTAACTCTAAAGCAGTATCTTTGGGACAGATGTAATGTGTTTCAACTGGCAACTTTTAACATGTATGGACTTCAATTCCCAGAATTCTCCAGTTGGGTGGAGGTTAAAGGTTGCCATAGTTGAAAAAGATTGCTGTAGAACTCCTGGCAGTTGCCTGGGGAAATAGCATTTGTTGAGAAGAATAGGACGAAACAGATAGGGATACCTATAAGCCTGGCATCCCAGACTGTAGGCTTTGAAAAGATGATCTAAAGCAGCGGTTCTCAACCTGTGGGTTGCGACCCCTTTGGGGTTCGAACGACCATTTCACAGGGGTCGCCGCGCGCGTTAGCCCACCATCTTGGAGCCACCGTCACTGCAGGGGTGAAAAGGTCCCAGTTCGGCCGTGCCTGCGGGTCACCGGACAGCTGGTAGCCCGGACGCCATTTGGGTTCTTCTACCCTCTGCGCATGCGCAGAATGCTTAGCGTGGAAGTCTCCCGCTTCCACGCTATCAGCTGTCCGGCGACCCGCAGGCAAGCCCGAACCCGGAGCATTTCGCCCCTGGTGCCACGCCCCCTTTGTCACCTCATTCCGTGCGGGGAGGGGGTGGGGAGGGGGTCGCGGTGGCAGGGCAGGGGTCACGGGGGGGTCACACATTAGGAAGGTTGAGAACCACTGCACTAGGTGCAGAGTTTGTCTCCCAGTTGATGTCATGGTAGTTAATTGCGGCATTAGAAAGGTTGAGAACCACTGATCTAAAGCTCGAAATGGTTTGCACTTTATCTCTCTCATTCCCAGCCAATATAAAGGATAGGGAGCAAATGAGGGATAGGAAGTCTAAAACAGCTGGACAATGCCACCTTATCTGCCACAGAGCTAGCTGATTAATTCTACTGCTCAGCCTCAAGCTTGTTGTATCTCTTGCCTGCCAGTGCATTGTGATTTGGCTAGTACAGTTCAGCCTTCACAAGAATGAAACTGTCAGGTAGTGCCTGCACAGACTTGAAAGCTTGTCATGGTGGTGCAGCAGTTACAATGCAGTATTAGAGGCTGACTCTGCCCACTGCCAGGAGTTCGATGCTGACTGGCTCAAGGTTGACTCAGCCCGCCATCCTTCCAAGGTCGGTAAAATGAGGTCCCAAATTGTTGGGGGCTAACTCTGTAAACCGCTTAGAGAGCGCTTGTAAAGCATTGTGAAGTGGTATATAAGTCTAAGTGCTATTACTATGGCTATTGCTATTTTCTATGGAAAGCAGTCACCAGAAAAGGCTTGAGCATAGCATTTGCCCGCTGGCTTCTCTTATTCTATGAACAGGGGAGTCCTTCTTGGTGAGAATGGTAAAAAACAGGAGATCAGCTATGAATGAATGAATGAATGAATGAATGAATGTTGGATAGGCTCTCTTAACTTTGTCTTGCTTTGCTCTGAGATTCCTAAAAAGGGAAGGTGCAAGAGGAACAGTATAAAATGAAAAAAGAAAGAAAAAAAGAGAGACAGCAAGAGAAATGACGCAGAGAATTACCTTTTCTCTTTTTTATGCCTTAGTTCCCCTGCTACTTAATAAGCTATTTCATTGTTTTTAAAATAGCTTTGTAACATGCCAACCACATTGCGGGTGTTGTATATGGCCTTTTGGTGCTCTCCCAGATCATATCAGTTTTCAACAAGGCCATTTTTTCCCCTTGGAAGTGAAAAATGTTAAGTTGTCAAACAGCTGTGAGGCCTCACCTGGCTATTTGATACATCAAAACATCCCCTAAGTGTTCTAAAAAGCAGAAACAAACAGTGGACTACAAGTTTTGGGATGGGCCTCCTCTAGCACTAAGGAGACATTTCCTGACAGAATAATTAATCAGTGGAACGGCTTGCCTCCAGAGGTTGTGAGTGCTCCATCACTGGAGGTTTTTAAGAAGAGATTGGACAGCCATTTGGTTTTGCAGAAAAAGCCTCCAAAATTCTTTGTAATTTAAAAAGGAGGATATCAGATTACAGATTAATAGAGTTGGAAGGGACCTTGTAGGTCATCTAGTCCAACCTCCTCTTGAAAGTCTCAAGTGTTGGAGCTCTCACAACCTCCGAAGGCAAGCTGTTCCACTGGTTAATCGCTCTCACTGTCAGAAAGTTTCTCCTTATCTCCTTGATCAGATTCCATCCATTATTCCTTGTCTGGCCTTCTGGTGCCTTGGAAAACAGCCTGACCCCCTCCTCTCTGTGGCAGCCCCTCAAGTATTGGAACACTGCTATCATGTCTCCCCTGGTCCTTCTCTTCGCTAGACTAGCCATGCCCAGTTCTTGCAACCGCTTTTCGTATGTTATAGTTTCCAGACTGGCCACAGATAAATCCAAGGCACGAGACTTTGAAAATTCGATCAAAACAGTTGGAAAATGAGAACAACCCCCCCCCCCAACTTTCAAAGCTCCAGAAGAAATGTGTGACTTTGTTTTAAGGTGTTTTCCTGAATGCTGTTTAGCTTGAGGGAAAACTATAGTGATTTTGGATAGTTCCCTTGGCACTCAGTAGGCTTCCTACTCATCCTTACCTAATTACTACTACTATCATTATCATAAATTATTTTAACTTAAAAAGGAAATGAGAAGCTTGCCTCTCACAAAATGAGGAGTCAGGCCTCAAGCAATATCTTCATTTATATATTAAAAAGTCTCTAAATTTCATAGGCAGGTTCAGTAACTAAAAAGAACAGAGTGGTCTGGTACAGAGTTGCCCAGAAAATGAAAAGAAAAAGAAGTTGGGGAGATAACGAGCATTATAGGGTATCAGAGGAGGCCTTGGTGACTGATTTAAGCCCATCCCAGGTGCCATTTTGTAAACTCTCATGGCGGCCATTTGAGGAGAACATCCTAACAGGCTTTCAACATTCAAAATACACACACTAGTGGTCAAGCTTTGCGTGCTAAATGCCACTGAAGTCATTGCTGAGAATAGCAGTCAGCAATAGTTACCTATTGTCCATCATAGCTGTGTAGACAGCTTGAGGGTTAGTGGAGAAAAAGGCCAGCAACTGCTCCTCCAAGCCTTCCAGGGTTTCCTGTAAAAACAACAACAAGCTGTTCCAATCTACAACAGGGAAAATCTACATCAGTGTTTTTTTAACTGTGACTCTAAGATGTGTGGACTTCAACTCCCAGAATTCCCCAGCCAGCCAAGCTGGCTGGAGAATTCTGGGAGTTGAAGTCCAAACATCTTAAAAATTGCCGAGGTTGAAAAATACTGATCTATAATCTACAACAAGGAGCAGCAACATACTTACTCTACTCATATATTTACTGGTGCAACAGAGTGGTTCAGAAATAGAGCTATTTGATCAGAACGCCTCCAGTTCAGATCTCACTTATGCGTCCTACTCACATGAGGCCTCATAAAGTGGGATTGCTCTTATCCTCAGTTTCCCTCTCTGTAATATGGGTGTAAGTTACGGGTCTACCTCACAAGTCTGTGGCAAAGATCCAGGAAAAAAATTAGCAATTTGAACAATCTAAGCAAAACAAAAATAAAGGTGACAAAATGTTGCAGTTCAGCACTGCAACAAGATCTTTCCAGACACATTGGATATTCTTATATAGTGATAAACTCACTGGAAAAGACAAGAAGAAGAAAGGCTGAGCAGGAATTGCTGTGCAATTACACATAGTCCTCGACGTATGACCACAATTGAGCCCAAATTGTCGGTTGCTAAGTGAGACAGTTGTTAAGTGAACTTTGCTCCATTTTACGACTTTTCTTGCCAGAGTTGTTAAGTGAATCACTGCAGTTGTTAACTTAGTAACGCGGTTGTTAAGTGAATCTGGCTTCCCCACAGACTTTGCTTGTCAAAAAGTCGCAAAAGGTGATGACGTGACCCCGGGACACTGCAACCGTCATAAATATGAGTCAGTTGCCAAGTGCCTGAATTTTGATCACGTGATTATGGAGATGCTGCAATGGTCATAAGTGTGAAAAACAGTCATAACTCACTTTTTTCAATGATATTGTAACTTCGAACGGTCACTAAACAAACCGTTATAAGTTGAGAACTACCTGTACAGGCTAGAATCAGAGGTTTATTTGCCAAGCAGGATGGTAGTTTACTTACTTTGTAAGCAAACCAGGCTTTGGAAATGAGCCCTAAATACAAGTAGTCCTTGATTTATAACCACAATTGAACCCGGAATTACAATCGTTAAGCTGTGCCAGTCATTAAGTGGGTCACCATATGACCATTGCCAATTTTATTTTTTACAGCACTCCTTAAGTGAATCATCATGGTTAAACGAATGTGCGGTCGTTAAGTGAATTCATTGTCTGCAATGGATGTCTTTGCCGCAAAATGAAAGGAAACACTGGTTTCCTGCAAAGAACTTAAATCGTGGTCACATGACCCTGGGATGCTGCAAATGGCCATAAATTCAGGCTAGTTGCTGGGCACCCAAAATGCATTCATGTGACTGTTGGGGTGGCAGCTGCTGGAATTTTGAATCCAGGACAAAAGTAGCCTGTTGCAACTTTGAATAATCGCTAAGCAACCAGTCAGAAGTTGAGGACTACCTGTATAAACCACTTCTGTAGATTCTGCCTATAGAACAGCGGTTCTCAACCTGTGGGACGCGACCCCTTTGGGGGTCGAACGACCCTTTCACAGGGGTCGCCTAAGCACGCGCTAGCCCGCCATCTTGGTGCCACGCCCCCTTTGTCAATTCATCGCGCATGGGGAGGGGGCGGGGAGGGGGTCACGGCGGCCATTAGGAAGGTTGAGAACCACTGCTATAGAACGTACCATGGGAATCCGACTTCGTTTCAGGGTGGTTCGTAAGCGTCGGCTGATGCGCTGAAAACAGTCTCTGGGTGTGAACGGAAGATGCTCTGTAACAATAGGGAAGAAAAGAGACAGGGGAAAAAAAATGTAACCAAAAATACACCAAATAATCCTGGAAGAATATCTCATTCTTCCGGGGCAAAGCCAATACATTTTGGAAGCCTACAAGTTCTAAGTGTTGGATTGATTTTCACAGGTAGACTGGCCTTGGATATGGATGCTCCATTCATAAAGAGCCGTGGTGGCACAGTGGTTAGAATGCAGTGTTGCAGGCTAACTCTGCATTCCCACTGCCAAGGAATTTGATCCTGGCCGGCTCAAGGTTGACTCAGCCTTCCAAACTTCCAAGGTCAGTAAAATGAGGATCCAGATTGTTGGGGGCAATACACTTAGAGAGGGCTGTAAAGCACTGTGAAGCGGTATATACGTCTTAAGTGCTATTGCTATTTAATCCGATCAGTGCTGTTCCTTGCTTA
>QLTV01002258.1:1688542-1733814 GCA_003457575.1 Thermophis baileyi
CCAGAGATTAGAATCGCCCCCACTCTAGCACTCTTCCGGACGGCGCTGAAGACCTGGTTCTGCCAGCGGGCCTGGGAAATCCAGAGCGGGATAGAATAAGAATAGAAGGGAACGGAACGGAATAGAATAGAATAGAATAGAACAGAACAGAATTCTTTATTGGCCAAGTGTGATTGGACACACAAGGAATTTGTCTTTGGTGCATATGCTCTCAGTGTACATAAAGAAAAAATAAAGTATATTCATCAAGAATCATAAGATACAACACTTAGTGATAGTCACAGGTTACTAATAAGCAATCAAATCATACTAGGAAACAATAAAAACAATATAAGTTGTAAAGATACAAGCAACATGGATATAGCCATAAGTGGGAAGAGATAGGTACCAGTAAGGATGAGAAGAAGAATAGTAATACAGTCTTAGTAGATAATTTGACAGTGTTGTGGGAATTAGTTGTTTAGCAGAGTGATGGCATTCGGGAAAAAGCTGTCCTTGTGTCTAGTTGTTCTTGTGTGCAGTGCCCTATAGCGTTCTTTTGAGGGTAGTTAAACAATTTGTGTCCAGGATGTGAGGGGTCTGTAGATATTTTCACAGCCCACTTTTTGACTGGTGCAGTATACAGGTCCTCAATGGAAGGCAGGTTGGTAGCAATTGTTTTTTCTGCAGTTCTAATTATCCGTTGAAGTCTGTGTCTGTCTTGTTGGGTTGCAGAGCCAAACCAAATTACAAATAATCCTTTGTAATAAAGACATGGTTCGACATGCATAATACTGTCACATTTTCATCTTATTTTATTCTCGTACCATCACTTTGGGAGCAGGTTCCTTATGTTTCCTGACTTAAATCCTTACCTGAAGGCTATGTTTCAACCTCTACCACATCACCATCCAGTGATGTCACTTAAGAACAGAAAATGCAAAACTGGGCTTGGAGAGAGATGCTGTTTCCAAGGAAGAGGAATCAGCTGAAGAAAAAAAATATAGAGCCCTACCTTCATATAAGTCTCATTGCTGCAGGCCTCGGTAAAAATGCTGGGTGGGGCAGGGTGGGCAAGATCTCCATCTTCACTGGCGCAGCCATCCCGCTCAAGGAGGGTCATTAGGTAACGTGCTAGAAATGCCACAGAATTAATAATGAAATATGAAGCTTTGTGCATGTACCTTAATACAAGTAATCCTCAACTTACAAGAGTTTATTTAGTGACTGCTCAAAGTTACAACGGCGCTGATAAAAGTGACTTATGACAGTCACAGTTTTCACAGTGACCACCTTTGAAGTATCCTCATGATCATGTGATCAAAATTCCAATGCTTGGCAACTGGTTCATCATGACTGTTGCAGCGTCCCGGGGTCACGTGGTCACCTTTTGCAACCTTCTGACAAGCAACGGGGAAGCCAGATTCACTTAACAACCAGGTTACTAACTTATCAACTGCGGTGATTCACATAACAACTGTGGCAAGATATGTCGTAAAATGGGGCAAAACCAACAAATTCTCACTGAACACATAAATTTTGGGCTTAATTGTGGTCGTAAGTCATAGCGAACCTTTTAGGGACATCAGTGGGCAGTATGGCACATTCAACTTCATGCTGCCAGCACTGTTTAACTACAGGTTAAACCTAAAACCACCTAAAACCACCATTGGGACCAGAATTTGTGTTGCTAAGCAAGGCAGTTGTTAAGTGAATCACACCTGATTTTATGGCCTTTTTTTTGCTATGGTTGTTAAGCAAATCACTGCAGTTGTTAAATGAATCATTAAGTAAATCTGAGTTCTCCCACTGACTGGAAGCTGCTGGGAAGGTCTCAAATGGCAACCACATGACGCCGGGATGTTGCAACCATTGTAAATACTTGCCAGTTCCCAAATGCCCAAATTTTGATCACGTGACTTTGGGGGATGCTGTGATTCACTTTTTTTTGTTGCCACTTTGAACAGCTGCTAAATGAATAGTTGTAAGCTGAGGACTACCTGTACTGATTAGTTTCCTAACTCCCTTTTTGTACAGAAATTTAAGACTGCTCACACAGTGCTCTTTTCTCCTATTTTTCCCAACAACCACCCTTGTGAGATAGGTTGGGCTAAGGAGGAGGGACTGGCCCAAAGTCAGCCAATCAGCTTCCGTGGCTGAAGTGGATTAAAACCCAGCTCTCCTGATGCCTAGTTCAGCATCATCACCTTAGCCTGATTCTCAATGATCAATTCCTCATTGCCTCAGGTAGCACCAAGCCAGATTGGCCTTAACAGCTACCTGGTTGGATTATTCAGGCATAGAATGATAGGGATGGAAGGCACCTTAGCGGTCCAATACCTCATCCTCATACCATTCCAGACAAATGGCTTCCCATCCTTTATATTTTAATATAAGAATAAGAGAAAAGCTAGTCCCAACTAGTCTGGAAGATAATGACCTTGGTTGGCCTGAATTGAAGAGCTATTCACCAGTGATCAATTATCCAAAATTGGGTAAAAGTGGTATTCTTTGAGTAATGGCACACAAACTCATTACCCATCACAACAGGGACTTAAACATTGCCTTGTGTACTAAAATATATTTGAAAGTCTGCCAGAGTACTCCTAAGATGGAAATTGCTGAAATTACCAATGGAAATTTGTTGAAATGACATAAAGATCATTCAATGATACTGTTTTCATAACATAGGTAGTCCTCGAATTACGACCATTCATTCAGCAACTGTTAGACATTATGACAGTACTGAAGGGAGGAACTTGCCACCTGTCCTCAAAGTTCAATAAGACTTTTTGATAAAAGCAGTTTTGGGTAATGAAGGAAAAAGTTTGGAAAGGTCTGAGCTACTTTTATCACTGAACAGTTCTAAAAGTGCTGGGGCGAATAGAATAGAATAGAATAGAATAGAATAGAATAGAATAGAATAGAATATAGAATATAGAATATAGAATATAGAATATAGAATATAGAATATAGAATATAGAATATAGAATATAGAATATAGAATGGAATGGAATGGAATAATAGAATAATAGAATAATAGAATAGAATTATTTATTGGTCAAGTGTGATTGGAGACACAAGGAATTTGTCTTTGGTGCATTTGCTCTCAGTGTACATAAAGAAAAATAAAATACATTCAGCAAGAATAATTGGATGCATAGAGTGGGTAGACTAATGTAGGACGAGGTGAAAGATGGAGGGGATGGGGAAGATTAGGTCACCTGTATCTGTAGCTCACAAAAGCTTATGCCTTTTAATAAAATCTGTTAGTTGGAAAAAGTGCTACTAGACTCCTGCTATTTTGTACCTGTGCATCTGGTTCTTTCTACCTAAGTGCACAACCCTTTATTTCTTGTGCTTGGACTACATTTTTGAAAAATAAGGCAGATGACAGACTCAATAATTCCTGTGTAGAACTGAATCAGCAGCTCCTTAGGCAGTTTGAGCTTTCTGAGTTGGCGCAGAAAGAACATTCTTTGTTGTGCTTTTTTGATGATGTTTTTGATGTTAAGTGTCCATTTTAAGTCTTGAGATATGATAGAACCTAGAAACTTGAAGGTCTCTACTGTTGATACTGTGTTGTCTAGTATTGTAAGAGGTGGTACGGTAGTATAGGAGGGTTTCTCCTAAAATCTACCACCATTTCTACGGTTTTGAGTGTATTTAGTTCAAGATTGTTCTGATTGCACCACAAGGCTAGTTGTTCAACGTCTGTATGCAGATTCATCGTTGTCTCGAATGAGACCAATCACTGTTGTATCATCTGCAAACTTCAGTACTTTAACAGAGGATTCTTTTGAGATGCAGTCATTGGTGTATACAGAGAAGTGGAGAGAGCACACAGCCCTGGGGGGCTCCTGTGCTAATTGTACAGGTATCTGATGTGATTTTGCCTAGCTTCACCTGCTGCTTCCTGTCTGTTGGGAAGCTTATGATCCATTTACAAGTGTGGTCAGGTACAGCTAGCCGATTTAGTTTAATTAGAAGAATATCTGGAATGATGGTATTGAATGCTGAGCTGAAGTCTACAAAGAGGACCCTTGCATAGGTCTTTGGAGATTCAAGATGTTGTAGGATGTAGTGCATAGTCATATTAACAGCATCACCTGTCGATCTATTTGCTCGGTATGCAAATTGCAAGGGGTCTAACAGCGGATCTGTGATGGTTTTCAGGTGAGCCAGCACTAGCCTTTCAAAGGTTAGAATTCTCAGCCAGTGTAATTGTAGTTGATACAAGTTAATAGTTCAAACCTTTGAAACACATTGAGTTGGAAAAGGCTGCTCTGGATTTTGATCAATTTAATAGGTAATCAAGAGGTAACAGCTAGCCACCAAAGGGTTTCTAAACCTGCCTACCACCAACCACTTACTGTTTTCCAGGCGCTGGAGGCTCTTCTTCCCTTTAGCCTTGGGAATGAGGTCCGAGTTGCGGATGGCTTGGTCAATGTAATATTGCTTCCGTTTGGCTGGAGAAAACCTCTTGGCGGAAGGGGTGGCCAGAGGGGGCAAGCAATCTTCAATCCTTCTGCAAGAGACAAAATTACACACACACACCAAATCAAAGGTTTAACTCTTTATAGACTCTTTATTTTCTTTTTTTTTTGCAAATGCTTCAAGGGCCAGGACAGCTAACTGCCAAAAGAAAATAAAAAAATAAAAATCCCAGCCGGACCTAAGCAATTTTCATCAATGGCCAGGAAAAACAAGAGAAGCTGTAGGATTCTCCTGCCGTTCTCCTAGCATATAGTTTTTAGAGGTAGGCTGCTCTTAAACATGGAGGATCTATTGAGCTGTTATGAACAATGCTTATATCTACACACATTTTGCATGCCTATATTTTTATCTTGCAACTGCCGATTGCTGGATTCTTCCAAAGGATAACAATGAACTAGCAATAGCACTTAGACTTATATACTGCTTTACAATGCTTTATAGCCCTTTCTAAGCAGTTTACAGAGTCAGCCTATTGCCCCCAACAATTTGGGTCCCCATTTTACCCACCTCGGAAGATGGAAGGCTGAGTCAACCTTGAGCCTGGTGAGATTTGAACTGCCACATTGCAGTCAGATGGTAGTCAGCAGAAGTAGCTTGCAGTACTGCACTCTAACCACTGCGCCACCGTGGCTCAATCCTTCCTATGTACTGGCCAGAGGTGGGATTCACTTACCTTCCCTACTGGTTCTCAAATGTGAGCGCGCAAATGTGAGGCAAAAAAATATTGGACAAAATACAAATGTGGTTGGAAAAGATGATAAAGCAGCACATTGATTTAAAACCAGAAATATTTTTGTTGGGGATTTTACCCGAAACGTATAGTAAAGGAAATACATATTTAATTATACATGTATTAACTGCAGCTAGAATTGTATTTGCACAAAACTGGAAAAGTGATGAGATCCCTACGGATGGAATGTGATTAGGAAAATATTAGAATGTGCAGAAATGAACAGATTAACGCTTGCTATAAAGGAGAAAGAACAAACTGAATATTATATGACATGGGAGCTATTTTATGGATGGTTGGAAAATAAAAATAGAAGAGAAATAAATGGAGATCAGTGAAATAAAGAATATATGTTAAGATAGAGATGTAAACAATATGATGACTATTATCAATATGATTGTTAAGATTATTATATCTAATATATTATATTTTCAGTAGAAGATATGTTAAGAGGGAGAAATGAATAGAGTTATAATGTTGATTATTATTGTTGTAAGATTAGAGAATTATTACCAATGTAACGAACACTGTAAATTTTGACTGTAATAGCACAGAGATATTTGTACCCAGATGATACACTGTTTAATGGAAGATGATATGTTCAAGTTAAAAAAAAACATATAAAAAAAAACTTTCACCAGTACACACTTAAAAAGAAAGAAAGAAAGAAAGAAATTTCAGGCTCAACTGTGGTCATAAGTTACGAACTATCTGTAGTTTTGTCATTCTGCCTGTTTGCTTAACAAGAGGAATACTGGTATTAACTTTTTTTTAAGAATGGAAACAGCCACCATCTGGGTCAGTGCAAGCCACCTGCTTCTTCAATAGTCAAACTACAAGAAAACATTTTGTTAATGTGGCAATCTGACCACTCTGGAGAGGAAGTACTGAGGAAAGTTGTGGGTTTTATTTTTGAGTCAACAGGCATCAAGTTACATTGGTTTATTGCTTTCTATGGTATATGCAATGAAGCCTTACATTTTGCAATCCAGTCCTTCTTTAAAATTAGATTGGCTCCCACCAATCAAGGGTTTTTTTGTGGGGGGTGGGATGGACAGAGGCTCTAAAGATGTGAATTGTGTTTGCGGGAAGCCTGAGTGTTTATTAAAAAGCAGAATAGAATAGAATAGAATAGAATAGAATAGAATAGAATAGAATAGAATAGAATAGAATAGAATAGAATAGAATAGAATAGAATAGAATAGAACTAGCCAAATAGAATAGAATAGAATAGAATGATCTGGAAGGGATCTTGGAGGTCTTCTAGTCCAGCCCCCTATTCAAGCAGGAGAACCTATAGTTATTATTTGCCTAGATTGATTTGACTGCTGGGCTGTTTGTTTTTTATATTATGTTTTTGCATTGTTTTTAAATGTTGGAAGCTGCCCAGAGTTGCTACTGTGAGATGAGTGGCTATATAAATCATATACATAAATAACTGTAAGCTGCCCAGTTACCGTATGTTAAGATGGGTGTCCAGTAAATTTTATTTATTTATTAATAAATAAAGTTTCCAATTAATACTTATGGTGAATATTCCCCATAAAACTTCACCAGAACTAGACACAAGAACAGTTTTTTCCCGAACGCCATCACTCTGCTAAACAAATAATTCCCTCAACACTGTCAAACTATTTACTAAGTCTGCACTACTATTAATCTTCTCATCGTTCCCATCACCCATCTTCTCCCACAAATGACTGTATGACTGTAACTTTGTTGCTTGTATCCTTACAATTTATATTGACTGGTTCCTACTATGATTTGATTGCTTATTTGTACCTGGACTATCATTAAGTGTTGTACCTTATGATTCTTGATGAACATATCTTTTCTTTTATGTACACTGAGAGCATATGCACCAAGACAAATTCCTTGTGTGTCCAATCACACTTGGCCAATAAAAAATTCTATTCTATTCTAAAATGGATAAAGGAGGAAAATAATAAGGACTATGCCCACAGTTAATACATTCTATTAGTCTACAATACCCATCATTCTCAGGAAGTTTGCATCGTAGGTAGGTGGAAACAGTTTCATCTGATGGCTGACCATTTCCTCAATCTTTGAATAAAAATACAGGTGGAAAAAAGTTTAAAAAGTTAAATGTTAGAATGCCATCAGATTATGGATAGGAAATAATGCAATGGTTTTTTTTTCTTGTATTGAAACACTGTACATTATTACTTACATAAAATAACATCACAGATTTCCTTTTTCAGCAGACCTCTTCAGACAACTGACATAAAGCACTAAAGCAGGGGTCTCCAACCTTGGCAACTTTAAGACTTGTGGACTTCAACTCCCAGAATTCTGGGAGTTGAAGTCCACAAGTCTTAAAGTTGCCAAGGTTGGAGACTCCTGCACTAAAGCACTATTAATACGATCGAAGATGGTAGACAGACGTCCAAGTGCAGGTTGACAAAAGAAGCAGCAATGTGTGTAATGGCCAAGGAATTTGTGAGAGTCATTTAAGGTAAGGCTCTAAATAAAACAGACTTGAATAAGGAGGGGCTTTGTTAACTCTCAAAAATGAAACCTCCACCTTAGGAGGAAGCACATCACCCAAAACAAGGCGGGCGGGTGACAGCTGTTGCCTTCCCAACCTTCAAGATCCTGGATGGGCTGGATTTTTACGATCAGATCCTACCCCACTCGACTTCAGAGCCGTCTGCGTTATTAAAGCACAAAAAGCCTCCAGATGATAAGGCAGTCTATCAGAGGGAAGGGGCTCCTTTCCCTGGACCTGAATCCAATGCAAGAAAGACAACTGTGGACACAAAAGACACTTGTGGAGCGCACACAACCCTCCAGCCTTCCTCCTACTCACCCGTAGGGCCGGTCCAGGGGGACTCCAGGCAGCCGCTCCTCCTGGCCCCCCCTCAGCCCTCCAGCCGCTCCCCCTTTCAGCCCCACCATCGCTGCCCGGCCTGCTCACCCCCACCCCCGCCCCCTCCTTCCCTTTTTCTCCGCTCCCCGAACGCCCGAAGGACGGGACAGGCCCGGCCTAGGAGCCTCCCTAGCAGGAAGTGACGTCAGCCCGGGGAGGGGAGCCAGGGCTGGATTTAACCTGGCCAACTGTCCCTGTTGTGGTTGGTGTGGTTCTTGTTGGATGGGGTTGTGCTGCTCTCCGGCCTGCCTGCCTGCCTGCCTGAGGAACTAGTGACGTGAGAACACAGTTACCTCGCGTGCAGGCAATGCAATGCAGAAGTTAACCCTGCACACGCGTGCGAGTTGAAATCCGTGCATCTTAAAAAGTTGTCCCAAAGGTGCTTTTTTTTCCCCCCCCCCAGGAGGCAACTGGACTTTCTTGTTTTTTTTTCCCCCTTTTGAAGACGTTTCGCTTCTCACCCAAGAAGCTTCTTCAGCTCTGACAGGATGGTGGGGAATGGAAGGGTTTATATACTCCTTGATTCTTTCATCGTGGAGTTGGAGCTGTCCTTTCTGCAGGATGTTTTCTTTCTACAAGGAGTGTAAATCCTGCCATTCCCCACCATCCAGTCAGAGCTGAAGAAGCTTCTTGGATGAGAAGCGAAACGTCTTCAAAGAAAAACCAGAAAGTCCAGCTGCCTCTTGAAAAAAAGCACCTTTGGGACAACCATGACCTGGATGACTGAGAATCTCCATAGACACTCTGACAGGATAGTGGGGAATGGAAGGATTTGTATTCCTTGCAGACAGCTGGTCATTTCCATCCTTTTAGAGCAGAGGTCTTCAAACTTGGCAACTTTAAGACTTGTGGACTTCAACTCCCAGAATTCTCCAGCCAGCTATGCTGGGAGTTGAAGTCCACAAGTCTTAAAGTTGCCACGTTTGGGGACCCCTGTCTTACACCATCCCCCCCCCCCCCCCCCCAAACCCCCAAACCCTGGCTCTTGCCCCCCCAATACTTAAATTCTCCAGCCAGCTATGCTGGCTGGAGAATTCTGGGAGTTGAAGTCCACAAGTCTTAAAGTTGCCAAGTTTGGGGACCTCTGTTTTAAAGGGTCCTTGAAGCCCTTGGAGGTTTATCTGTGTCCTCAGGGTCACCTGGAGTACTGCTCCTGGTTCCTTAAAATCTTAAAAAGTTGCTGAGATTGAGAAATATCCTGATGTAAACGCACCTGTGCAATTAACGTCACCGTTATTATCATTCATTGGGGGGGGGGAATTTAATCAGATGGCTATTTTCATTGGTTTGCTTCATTGGAAAGGTGACAGTATATAGAATCTTCTCCCTACCATCATGATCCCGGAGGGAACACCCGTTCCATAATGGCCAGAGCAGGATGGACTCCACCGTCCATGATTCCCAGCCAAAATATGGAAACTTGAGAGCGATGGGTAGGAGCTGTAGTCTGATGCAGCGGGAAAGCTGGGGTGGGGGATTCAGCCAAACAATGAGGGGAGCGGGCGGGTGGGGTGCGGGAGCTGCCTCTGGTTAGCGGACTTCGGGTGGAATGCATTGGAAGGGTCGGGGTTTTTTTTAATGGGCATTGCAATGGGGGCAACCCGCAGATCGTCTGCAGAAACATGGCATGGACGGTGTAAATCTGCACGCGGAGCAAACCCTGCCTTGCCAACCCCTTCCTCGTGGAAAGAACAGCAGCAGCTGGGTGTTTGAAGGGCTGCTGTATGTATCACGTGCGCGCAGATTGGGTTATAATTAGCAGCTTTTTCTTTTGCTATATTCAGCACTTTTTCCAAAGTGTTTTTTTTGGGGGGGGGAATCAGGAATCCACGAGAAAAACAATATTAATTGGTGGGGGGGGGGATAAAAGGAGAAGAGTATGGAGGGGGGGAGATAGAGGAAAGCATGACTTTATTTGCATAGGCGCCTCCCATCATGCACTAGGGGAACTCCATAAAGCCTGTCGTTTTTAAAATGAATTTTAAAAGGTATAGATTCATTGTTTGGAAAGCAATACCTTGGAATGGAAAAAAATGTTTTGAATTTGAAATACAGAAGGAAAAAAAAACCCCACGAGCATCGAGCATCGATCATCATAAGTTGAGAAAATTTGAGGAAATAACCCTTAAATAGTTCTCCAGGTAGCTTATCGTTTGTGCTCGCTTCGGCAGCACATATACTAAAATTGGAACGATACAGAGAAGATTAGCATGGCCCCTGCGCAAGGATGACACGCAAATTCGTGAAGCGTTCCATATTTTGCAACCAGAACAGACCTCTCCGCATTCTTGTTTGCCTACACTAAAATATTTTTTTACAAAAATCGCTAGCTTCTCCAAACAGGTTGTGAGAAGCATTTGGAAATTCGCTCTGTTTGATTCATGAAATTATTGAGTTATTATTTTTTTAGAACAGTAGAAAGGCACTGAAAGTGAATAAATTTGGTTGGAGGTATGAGTTTAGATTGCATCATTAAGTTGGTTTCAAAAGCTATCCTTTTTTTAAATGAAATAAATTGCCGCTCCCTCATCTTACTTGCATTTTAATGTTGCTGTATTATTATGTGTATATTGTGTCTATCACTGATATTTAAGTTTTAAATGTACACCTAAGAATCTGCTTATAAATTTATTTAGCATATGGCAGAAATATTAAAAAGTGCATCACAATTAAATTCTCAATGAGCTAATATGAAACTATTTAAGGTAGTCCTTGGTTTAGTGACCTTTATAATGGCACTGAAAAAGCGACTTATGATCACTTTTCACACCTACAACCATTGCAGCATCCCCATGGTCATGTGATCAAAATTTGGATGCATGGCAATATTTATGATGGTTGCAGTGCCCTGAGTTATATAGTATAGTATATAGCCATGATGGCGAACCTATGGCACGCGTGCCACTTGTGGCACGCGGAGCCATATCGGTGGGCACACGAGCTCAGGTCCGGCGCACGCATGATTTTTCGGGCCTTCTGGGCCCACTGGGAGTCGGGAAACAGGCTGTTTCCAGCCTCCGGAGGGGGTGGGGAAGGCCCATTTTTTGCTCTCCCCAAGCTCCTAGAAAGGCTCTGAAGCCTGGGGAGAGCAAAAAAATGGGACTTCCGGTCCAACCGGAAGTTGGCAAATGGGCCATTTCCTGCCTCCAGAGGGTCTCCGGAGGGGGGGTAGGCCGTTTTCGCCCTCCCCAGGCTCCTAGAAAGGCTCTGAAGCCTGGTGAGAACGAAAAACGGGCGTGCCGGGAGCGGGGAGGGGGTGGTCACGCGCGCATGCGCGGGGGGAGCGCATGGAATTATGGGTGTGGGCACGTGCGCGCGTGACCCCCCGCACTCTCCCCCCTTTTGGCACGCGAACCATAAAAGGTTCGCCATCACTGGTATATAGTATAGCAGTGGTTCTCAACCTTTCTAATGGCACGCCCCCCCTGTTCTGAATCAAGCGTATCTGGGTGTGCGGAAGGGCAGCGGTGCAACCCAGCTTCCGCTAGTGTCTCGTTTGAGTTCCTTTTCCATGAGCTGCGGAAAGAGTTTGTCCTCTATTGACATGGCTAAGTCATTGTCCTCTTTGCTGGTCTGGAACACTGTCGCCCCTAGGACAGGGTTGTCTGTCGAGGTCGTGACGTGTTCTTGGCATGGTTTCAAGTGGGGTGCCCTGCCATTGCTGAGTATGGTGATCGCAGAGACATTCACCTGGTATGGGACTTGCAACCGATCGATACAGACTACTCCTAAGATAGCCCATCCAAATGCAGCGTTGAGGGCGATCGGAGAGTTAGTATAGACTTTATTGTCATTGTACATCATGTATACAACGAAATTGGTTTTAGCCTCACTGGTCCAATCCATGACAAAAAATACGAACAACATAAATAGTATAAAGAATAATCCCTATACAAGTAATTAGGGGGGGGAGAAAAAAAAGAAAAAGGAAAACTAGTCATACGTTTCCGCGTGTGTGTGGAGTGATTGTGGTTGTGTTTAAGAGTCTGACAGCCCAAGGATAGAAACTATTTTTAAACCTATTTGTTCGGCTGGCTATGTTTCGATGTCTTCTGCCCGATGGTAGAAGTGCAAAGAGACACTGACCAGGGTGTGAATCATCTCTGAGTATCTTCCTTACTCTGTTAAAGCAGCGAGACCTGGCTGATGATTACCTTTCGCAACCTTCTGACAAGCACAAGTCAATGGGAAAGCCAGATTCACTTAATGACCGTGTTACAAACTTAACAACTGCAGTGATTTCACTTCACAACAATGGCAAGAAAGGTCATAAAATTTTGGGCTCAACTGTGGTCGTAAGTCAAGGACAACCTGTGCTCCATTTACAAATTCAAAGGTAGTCCATTTATACAGTGAATACATGATGGAGTTGCATATAAAAAGTCTCTGGGGTTTCCCTGATATGCATTCAAAGCAGTGGTGGGTTGCTGCCGGTTTGGACCGGTTCTCCCGTACCAGTGGCGGAAATTTGCACCCGCTCGCCGAACCGGCAGCGATGGCCGGCTGTCCACGCCGCCAAACCGGTTCTCTGGTCACCGCGGCCCTGCAAAGAACGCTCTGCGCAAATCTGCCGAGGTGGCGCAGTGGTTAGAGTGCAGCACTGTAGGCTACTTCAACTGACTGCTAGCTGCAGTTCGGCAGTTCAAATCTCACCGGCTCAAGGTTGACTCAGCCTTCCATCCTTCCGAGGTGGGTAAAATGAGGACCCAGATTGTTGGGGGCAATATGCTGACTCTGTGAACCGCTTAGAGAGGGCTGTAAAGCACTATGAAGCGGTATATAAGTCTAAGTGCTATTGCTATGTGCAGAGGGTTCTGCCCATGCGCAGAGGGTCATTTCCACAAAGTGACGTGGGTGCGCGCGTGAGCGAAGCGAGTGTGTGCATGCAAAACGCGCACTTCCGTCACGATACGAACCAGTAGGGAAGGTAAGTGGAACCCACCCCTGATTCAAAGGCCACTGCTTATTTAGAAATGAGGTGAAGTTTTTAAGATTGAAAAATGCAGTTGTAATGTTAATAATAAACCAATAGTATTTCTAATGCTATTCTTATTATATTATGTATTTAGAATAGAATATAAAATATTTATTGGCCAAGTGTGATTGGATACACCAGGAATTTGTCTCCGGTGCATAAGCTCAGTGTATATATTGCATCACATCTGAAGTTTTTAAAATTAAAATATATTTCAAATTGTTGAAGTAAAATAATTGTTATCACACCATCATTGTGCATACTATAACTACCATTACGGTGAATATTTCCTTGTAGGTAACTGGACCTTTTTGTCGTATAACAAACATAAGGTACCCCTGCTTGTAAGATGTAATCTTAACTCTGTTTAGAACAAAAACAAATTAGAATTACTTATATATTTATATAAATTATAGCATTCATATTATCTTTACCATGTTTTTAAAAGGCTCATATTGCATTAATAAAGCGTTTCAGAAGCTCCATCCACTCTGATGTTAAGAGATGAAACAGTAACAAACGTTTTCTATAAATGCATCTACCAAGGTTGAGCCATACAGAGGCTGGATGGAAAAGGAATTTACTGGAGAGACGATAAGAACTGATAAATTGCAAAGAAGTATTATTTTGGAGCAAAGCAAAATATGGAACGCTTCACGAATTTGCGTGTCATCCTTGCGCAGGGGCCATGCTAATCTTCTCTGTATCGTTCCAATTTTAGTATATGTGCTGCCGAAGCGAGCACAAATGTAAGTCTGTCTTGTACGGTATATAAAGGTTTACATAATTGTAACTGTACAGTTATGGTGAGATAATGTAAATTGCAAATATGTCCGTTATTTTTACATCCACGGAAGATCTTCTTAGCCCTCTATGTTTTTTTAAAGCGTAGTATTAAAATACATTAAAAATATTTTCAATAAATTATCTGATTTCTTGGGATGCATCATGGGAAGGGACGTATGCAAATACACAGCCCTTAGGTATCATCGCGGAAGGTTTAGGTAGGAATTAAGATCAGAGGTGCTCATCTTTATTAAGAACCCCGAAAAGAAACGGGAATTTGAGTTTTCGCAGCAAAAAAGGCTTGGAGATTAAAGATTAAAGATTGAAGATTAAATTTTTCTCTGGGGTGAACTTTTAAAAGATTTTATTTCACTTTATTTCACATGAATATCAGGCACTTCATTAGACAGGGTTAAAGAGAAAAGCCCATGTATTGGCGCATGCGCATGGGAGCTGGACCGCATGGATGGTTGGGGTAAGTAGGGGGATATGGGAGAGTTCATTTGGGAAGAACGGGGGGGGAGGAGAAACAAGAAAGAATGCTAAAAATCTCAACATTTTAAAGCTATTCTCGGAGGATATTTTTGCTACAGAGCTTGTACTTCCAGAGTAATTTTCCCCCTTGCATCGTTTGTTGAGGCATTAATCTTTTAGAGCCATTACACTGGATACAAAGCAGCGATTACTGATTTGGGGTTTTGGTAGCTTGTGGGATGCTATGAATTTAATACAACTTGAGTTTAGCAAGCATTTGACAGGGTGCTCCATGTAGTTTTTACAGGTAATCCTCGACTTACAACCATTCGTTTAGGGACCGTTCAAAGTTACAATGGCACTGAAAAAAATTACTGATGACCGTTTTTCAAAGTACCTTTCCAGCATCCCCATGATCATGTGATCCAAATTCAGATGCTTGGCAACTGGTTCATATTTATGACCGTTGCTGTGTCCCAAGGTCATGTGATCCCCTTTTGTGACCTTCTGACAAGCAAAGTCAATGGGGAAGCCGAGTCACTTAACAACCGGGTTACTAACTTATCAACTGCAGTGATTCACTTAACAACTGTGGTATGAAAGTCATAAAATGGGATAAAATTCACTTAACAAATGTCTCACTTAACAAATGTTGGGCTCAGTTGTAGTCGTAAGTCGAGGTCTACCTGTTTTGGCAACTTGGATCAATATTTGATCTATGAAGGAAAAAACACAGATGCCTTCAAAACCATATTCAAAGAGTGATTGATTGATTGATTATACACCATCAAGTCACTGTTGAGTCTTACTGACCATCACAGAATGGACAGAATAGTCATTATGTTTTAAAAATCAAATTGGGATAAGCCTGGAATAATAAGGCATTGAATGGGGAGCTACAGGTTTGTTCCTGGAACTGGTACCCATTAACGTTTTCATGAATGACTTGAGTGAACAGAAGGAGGGAAGGCCTGTCATATTTAGGACCATCATATCTAGGCTGCAAAAATCTAGACTGGTGTTTCGCAAACCTGGTGACGTTGAGATCTGTGGACTTCAACTCCCAGAATTCCCCAGCTGTGAGTTAGTAGGTACCTGGCTTAGTAACGATGCATCTGAAATTTTTTTTGGAATTGTCACTGATCTCAAACTGAATATGCTTCAGCTGTGCAACATAGCTGAAAAAAGGGGAAATGCAATGTTGGGCTATATTGATAGAAGTACAGGTCCCAAATTATAGGAAATGCTGTTTCTATGATATAGTGCATAACTCAGACTCCACCTTAAGTGTTGTGTTCGGTTCCAAGCATCCCCTTTTTAAAAACCCAGAGAGATTGTAAAAAGTAATTGTAAAAAGTGCAGGTTTAATTAGGGAATTGGAAACAAGGTCTTCATGAGGAGAGATTGAGGAAAGCAGATATATTTAGCTGGGAGAAGAGGCAGCTAAGGAAGGGAAATGATAGTGCTTTTTAAATACTTGGAGGAAAGTTACAGTGACAAAGATCAAGATCTCTTCTCACTCTCCCCACTATTAGGGACACAAAATACTGGAAGAACTTCCTAACATGAAGCACATTTTGACAACTAAAGCAGAGACATGGTGGGATCTTTTCATGGGATGTGTTCAGGCAAAAGGCTGAGCAGGGAGTGCTTTCATTTGTTGCTAGGGCTGGTTTTGATTGCCTAATTAGTGCCTTCTGACTCTTGTTTGTATGAACATTTATCGCTAAAGCATACACCTGGTTGTGATAAATGCAATTTAAAACCATTAATGGCATTCAAATCAAATTGCAACAAGGAAGAAAAGTAACAATAGAAGAAAATATTTGTAGGTCAGGAATCTTTGGTGCTCTCTGAGCTTGGTTGCTTTCTTGCAGATAATGGATAATGAAATGACTGCGGAAAACAACCAAGCTCAAGAGGGCACCAAGAACTCCAAAGAGAGTTGAAGTCCACAAGTCTTAAAGTTGCCAAGTTTGGGGACCCCTGATCTACAGCTACCTTACATATTCTTATGTTGCATGAACGTAAGATCGCATAGCACTTCCAGATGGCTACAGATTTCAAAAGATTTAAAAAACAACAGATATTGTAGCCTGCCTGAGTAGCACTATTTTTTAACCATCATTGTTTCAGTTAATCCAACTGGTCCGTCAAATTTATTTGAAACCTTAAATTCCTTTTAAAACTCACTTAAGGTTCATGGGGTTTAAAGGATGAGATGACGGGTTGTTTTCAACTTTTTCAGCTACATCTACCATTATGGCCAGCCAGATGTGATCCAACAATTCAGAAGTGTCTTTGGGGGCGGGGTGAGAGGGAAGGCAGGTGTTGGAGGCAAATCACAAAAGAGCATTGGGACACCAGTATGGCCCCTTTTGGATGTGCATCATTGTTTCATGTGCACATATGAAAAGATGGAGCTTGCATTGTGACAGCAGGATTATGCTTTTGTCCTTTTGACAAAAGCAGAAGACTTTGTGGCTGCCTTTGTAAACATGCCTGGATAATTTAAAAAAAAAAAGGGAGGTAAATGGAGGCAAAGTTAAAAAGGGGGAAATGTGAATTTATTTCACATACAGGTCCTTTGATTTAGGAAGAAACTGAATTAAAAAGAGTATCATTCCAGTTGATCCTACTTGGAAAAAAGTCCAACTCTCTACCAACAACACATGATTTGGATTATGATGGGCATCTGGTGGAATTAATATAGTGAAGAATGGGAAAATGTCTGCTGCCTTGTCTGTGTGTTGATGTTCCTTCTTCTGCCTTGCAGACGTGGAAAAGCTTATTGCTTCCCTTATCTTTTGTCCAAACTTTGGACAAAATATTGCAAGCAGCATATTTTAAGAAGTGGAGCAGGGGATGGCTGCTGTGATTCCCTTTGGTTTATCAGCTGGTTTTTTCTTCTTCTTTGTAATAGTTACGGCAGCTTCCAGTTGCAATTTTTTCTAGGCAGCAGTTCCCGGCTATTAAACTGAGGAAAACACAATGGATCTGGCATATATCTGTGAGTGGGAGAAGCGTCCAAAGAGTAACCACTGCCCATCCATTCCACTGGTCTGTGCTTGGTCTTGTCGCAATTTGATTGCTTTCACCACAGATCTCAAAAATGAGGAGGAAAAAGGTATTTCCTACTATGTTGGCTTCTTTGCCATTGACATTACTCTTAATACATTCTGGAATATGAAGATAGTTGCTGAAATAGTTTTAATATTTTAATATTGTTTTAATATTTTAACCAGTTTGGTCTAATATTTAAGGCACCAGGCTAGAAACCAGAAGACGGTGACATGCCTTACGTGTGAAAACTGACTGGGTGACTTTGGGCCAATCACCAAGAGGTTGGGAGTTGTAGTCCCACTTTCGGCATGAAAGCCAGCTGGGTGACTTTGTGCCAGTCACTCTCTCTCAGCCCAACCCACCTCACAGGGGTTGTTGTTGTAGGGAAAATAGGAGGAGGAGAAAGTATTGTATGCCACCTTGAGTTATTTATAAAAAATAAAGGTGGGATATAAATAAATAAAAGTTGATCACAAACAGGAGGAAGGTCTATTCAGTATGTTCACTGACTTATTTATAAAAATAATAAAGACGGGGTGTAAGTAGATAAATAAGAGAATATGAAGAAATGGATAATCTTGTACCAAACATAGGGGTCAGCCCATTAAATAGCCTCAATCTGATAATGGTGAATTTATTGTATTTTCTTGGCTTTCACAGAGAATTGGGCAGATTACATACATTCATGGATGGCTGAGTGGAGCCTCCAGAGACAATCTGCTCTTGAATCCTAGATGGGCAACAGACCATAGTTGTTGTTTTCTCCGTCATGAAAGGTTTTGTGCTGAGGTCAAAGATCCAGGCTACTGGCAGATCTTCATGTTATTTTGAATACAGGTTCTCCTTGACTTACGACCACAATTGAGCCCAAATTTTCTGTTGTTAAGTGAGAAATTTGTTAATTCTTAATGTTAAAATGGAGTTTTATCCCATTTTACGACATTTCTTACCGCAGTAGTTAAGTGAATCACTGAAGTTGTTAAGTTAATAACCCAAATAGGTTAAATGAACCTGGATTCCCCATTGACTTTGCTTGTCAGAAGATCGCAAAAAAGGGGATCACATGACTCCGGGACACTGTACCCGTCATAAATACGAACCAGTTGCCAAACATCTGAATTTTGATCACAGGATCATGGGGATGCTGCAAAGGTTGTAACTGTGAAAAATGGTTGTAAGTTACTTTATTCAGTGCCGTTGTAACTTTGAACAGTCACTAAATGAATTGTTGTAAGTCAAGGACTACCTGTAGTCCAGTGTAGATGTGGGGAACTAGCATGGAAAATCTGCCCATTATTATTACTTCTCCATTTAGAGCTGGAAGTGAGTCTAGAGCAGAGGGAATCTGAGAAGGTGATTGCCCTGAGCCTCCCTCAATCTTAAACCCAGCTTTGCCATCTCATTTACTCTGCCTGATCTCCAAACAGCTGCAGTGTTAATTCTAAATAATATTTTCTCCCCTCTACTGCTTTCTCATCCATCTGTCAGGGTTCCAAGTAATACACCCATAGCAAACAAAACTCTGAGGCAGGTAGATTCCTCAAAGAATACCGTGTTTCCCCGAAAATAAGACCCTGTGTTATATTTTTTTGAACCCTGAAATAAGTGCTTGGTCTTATTGCCATGCACTCAAAAGCCCGATTGGGCTTATTATCAGGGGATGTCTTATTTTGGGGGAAACAGGGTAGTTTTATTGGATATATCATATTGGCACAGTTCTGGTGAAAACCGACTCTGAAGGTTCCCACGATTTTCACCTAATTAAAAGTAAAAGCTTTTCCCCCTTTCCCCAGTCAGTCACATGGTCCAATGAAGGTGCCGTCCGGTTGCCTGGTAATGTCACTCCTTCTCTCTCTGACCAGGTGTGAGAATGTCCTTGGTTCCCAGGAGAAAGTATTTTGTTTTGGCTACAAAACCCCAGCTATCTCTATTCCCCCCTCCCTATCCCTCAGCTCCAGTGTGGAAACATTGAAGCTTCAAAATGGCTTCGGTCAGGTCAGCTTCAGGATTGACACCATCTATGTCCCTTTTTTTTTCTCCTTTCATTTCCTTCCTCAGACCTCACCCATATGATCCACATCCTTGACACAGAACATCCATGGGACGTCCACTCCATCAATTCTGGACACATTGAAATAATCACCTGCTTGGAATGGGATCAGTCAGGTAAAGAAGGACAGCTGTAGCTTGGTGCACCGGTTTGATCTGAAGACCTCGGGTTCATTTCGTGGCACTTGTAAATAAAAAGTGTCTCCACCACTGGGTTGCCTGGGAAGATCTTAGTTTTTCCAAAAGATTTGAAGTGTCAGGATGAGTTGATGAAATTGATATTAAAGATCCATTTCTTCAGGCTGGTACTTTCCAGATTTATTGGCGAAAGTGCCAGGATGGGGAAGGGTGGTGTCAAGGCTCCAACTAACGAACCCAAGCAAATCAGAACCCTGAGACTTGGCTCCTTCTCAAAGGTCCTCTTTATTGAGTACATCATATCGGCACAGCTTCAATGGAAAACCAATTCTAAATTTTTCCCGCGGTTTCAGTATAATTAAACTAGGAAATAACCCCATCCCCAAGTGTCACAGGTCACGTTGGCCAATTGGGTTAATTGGCGGGCTCTTCAGGCACGCCTTCCCCAACCTTATCTGTTGCTAGTAGAGATGACCTTGGTTCTCACGAGAAAGCCCTTTGTTGTGTCTAGCAATGCATTCCAACCTCCTTCCTCCCCCCCTCCTCCTCTGTGTGGCAACTGAGGAACAGAAAGACGGCTGCGGCCAGGTTCTGTTCGAAGTTGACAGGTGGTTTATATTATTAGCTACCCTTGGCTGATCCCAGAAGCTATTTCAAAGGGAAACCACCAGCAAACTTCATGGTTGTAGACTATTCACAAAATATCCTAAAAGAAAGCATGGACAAACCATGTCTGGGTTGTTGCCAAGATGATTACATGGCTACGTCCATTTAAAGGAGCATGAAATTGACCTTGATGAAGGAACACAAGGATGATTAAGAGATTATAAATGACAATTCAATCCTGGGAGGGAGAAGAGGACATGAGAAAGAGACTCAAAATAACCCTACCCTGCTGTTTGGTATAAGAGGGTGCAAGGAAACTGGCAGCCTTTCAAGATTCTGTTGTTATAACCTAGGATGATAAAATATCATTTTGCTAATCCTTGTGTTGCAGGGGTGGGTTCTGGTTTTCTTCGCTGCCGGTTCGCTCAGTGTTGTGCTGCGTGGGCGCGCGCATGCTTCACGCATGCGCGGTGCTTAAAAAAAGAACCGGTTCGGGGGTGTGGCAGGCCAGGGTTGCTGCTGGTTCTAGCGACCCAGGCCGCCAAGTTACTACCGGTTCTATAGAACCGGTCCGAAACGGGAGGAACCCACCTCTGTTGTGTTGTCTCTTTCATGATATTCCCTAAATCAAAAAGTTCATGAAAGAAACTTTATCTTTAAGACACTATTCAAATATGCGAGATCAGTTAATTCCATTTTACACCTAGAGGATGGGCCTGCCCTTCCCTTGATTAGTATTCTGACTTATTTTTTTTTTTTTTTTTGGTTCCCGGTTGCAGGATCCAGACTTCTGTCTGCTGACGCTGATGGGCACGTCAAATGTTGGAGTATGATGGACCACCTAGCCAACAGCTGGGAGAGCGAGGTGGGCAGTGAAGTGGAAGGAGACCCAGTAGTGGCACTTTCTTGGCTGCACAATGGGGTGAAACTGGCTTTGCACGTGGAGAAGGTAAGTAGGCTAATTAAGGGTTGCTATTCTACAGGGAATTCTCAGCTTACATCCATTCATTCAGTTTCCGTTCAAAGTTATGGCTCTCATCACTTGGGTGCCTGGTTTGTGGTTACAACCAGCGATGGGTTGCTCCCGGTTCGGCCCGGTTCTTAGAACCAGTAACGGTGGCGGCGGGAGGCTCCGCCCACCCACCTGGGAGGCTCCGCCCACACGCCCGGGACGCTTCTGCGCATGCGCAGAAGTGTCGCGCAAGCACGAGCGCAAACCAGTAGTAAAGGGTTTTAGACCCCACTACTGGTTACAACATCGCAGTGAGCTGCAGTCACATGATTGCCATTTGCGACCTTTTCTGCCAGCTTCCTGCAAGCAAAGTCAGTGCTGCGACGGTTGTGTGAAAAACGGTCACAAGTCACTTTTTTTCAGTGCCGTTGTAACTTTGAACGGTCACTTAAATGAATGGTTGTAAGTCAAGGACTACCTGTAATATTCTTGATAATCAACTCTCTCCTAAATATCTTCTGTTTCCTTCTGTCCTTAGTCTGGAGCATCCAATTTTGGTGAGAAATTCTCCCGGGTCAAGTTCTCCCCATCATTGACCCTCTTTGGGGGGAAACCTATGGAAGGCTGGATCGCAGTAACCATCAGCGGGCTGGTCACCGTCTCACTGCTGAAGCCCAATGGCCAAGTGCTGACCTCCACGGAGAGCCTCTGCCGCCTGCGCTGCCGAGTGGCCTTGGCTGATATTGCTTTCACCGGTGGAGGCAACATTGTGGTGGCCACGTCAGATGGCAGCAGTGCCTCTCCAGTCCAGTTCTACAAAGTCTGTGTCAGTGTGGTGAACGAGAAGTGTAAGATTGACACAGAGATCCTGCCCTCCTTGTTCATGCGCTGCACCACAGACCCAGCTCGGAAAGACAAATATCCTGCAATCACCCACTTGAAATTTCTAGCTCGGGACATGTCTGAGCAGGTGAGGTCCTTGGGGTTTCCTTCTCCAGTCCTAGCTGCCTCTTCCTTCTAGCTACTTGGCCATGTCCAGATTAGCCAGTTGAAGACAGATCAGATAGTGAAGAATCTGGAGAAACCTATGCAGAAACATGGAAGGAGTAGATATTGTTAGTCCACAGAGTTAGTCCACATGGAAGGACGTGATGGCAGTCTTGCATTTACTGGTAGTACTTGACTTACAACCAGTTGCTTTTTCAAGAGGCAACTGGACTTCCTTGTTTTTTCCTTGAAGGCGTTTCGCTTCTCATCCCAGAAGCTTCTTCAGAACTGAAGAAGCTTCTGGGATGAGAAGTGAAATGTCTTCAAGGAAAAGCCAAGAAAGTCCAGTTGCCCCTTGAAAAAGCATCTTTGGGACAACCATGACCTGGATGATTGAGAATCTCCATAGACATTTGCTTAGCGATTGTTCAAAGTTGCAACGGACCTCCACAGGAGTACTTATGACCTGGTTCTGAAGTTCTGATGGCTGCCCTCCGCCCCAAGGCCATATGACCACACGTGCGTTCGACACCTAGCCTCTGTTTATAGTCATTTATAGTGACCGGTGGTCATATGACTACATTTTATAACGTTTTTGCTGAAAACCAGCATTTACTTCCCTTTTTGGCCAAATTGGCAAACAAAGGTTTCATTTAATGACCGCAGCGTTTGCTTAAAGACTGCTGCAAAAAAGGTTGTAAAATCGGGTCGGTCACGTGGGTGACCCATTTTATGACCATCACAACTGATGACCATAATAGGCAATCTCCATTAGAGTTATAAGTCGAGAGCCACCTATATCATGGAAAAAGAGCAGAGAACTGCTTTCGCCCCAGGAGCTGCATTCCTTCATGGATTATCTTTGGAGAATGATTGTATCTTGGAAGTGAGCAAAAGCCATAGATCAGCATGGACAGAGCCCCGTGGTTACTCTTCACTCAAGTGCTTGCACGCACGCACACACATGCATATGCAATCTTTCACACACATCTAGGGTTGGCACAGTGGTTAGAGTGCAGCACTGCAGGCTACTTCAGCTGACTGCTAGCTGCAGTCTCACCGGCTCAAGGTTGACTCAGCCTTCCATCCTTCCGAGGTGGGTAAAATGAGGACCCAGATTGTTGGGGGCAATATGCTAACTCTGTAAACCGCTTAGAGAGGGCTGTAAAGCCCTGTGAAGCGGTATATAAGTCTAAGTGCTATTGCTATAACGGAGCCTGCCAGTTACAGGTAATCCTTGACTTACAACCATTCATTGAGTGACCATTCCAAGCTACAATGGCACTGAAAAACGTGACCTACAAGCAAACCTTCGCATTTATGACTGTTGCACTGTCCCTGTGATCATATGATCAAAGTTCAGGCTCTCTCTCTCTCTCTCTCTCTCACACACACACACACACACACACACTAACCCAGTGTTTTTCAACCTCAGCATGCTGGCTGGGAATTCTGGGAATTGAAGTCCACACATCTTAAAGTTGGTAAGGTTGCTAACGTTCTTCTACCTGGCCTTCCCTCCTTCTCCAGATGCTGCTGTGTGCCTCCAGTCAGAACAATAGCATCGTGGAGTGCTGGTCACTCCGGAAAGAAGGACTGCCAGTTAACAACATTTTCCAGCAGATTTCTCCCACAGGTGAGTCAGGTAGCAGATGTAGAAAGAATTCACCAGACAACGGCTTCTTCTCCTCATTAGGTTGAAATCATATTCCTGGATTCCTGAATGGTCAGATTGGGGAGTTTGAAATCTGTGAACTGCAATTCTAGCCCAAGCAATGAGGCAGCAAAAGCATAGGCAGAATCTTGTGGGATCAGGACAAAGTCTTCTAGGGATTGGCCCAACCAGCTTTCATGCCTAAAGCAGGACTAGAACTCACAGTCTCCTGGGGATTGGCCCAAAGTCAAGCAGCCAGATTTGGTGCCTAAGGTGGGACTAGAATTCTGCTTCTCCCATATGAATAACTTGTTTGTTTTTCACAGATGTGGTTGTGTTGCCAATGAAAAAATTGCTCTTTTCTTTCCAACTTTGCTTCTATTTATCTCCCTTATTATAACCCATTTCTTTCCAGCTTTCCTATTTATCTCCCTCATGACAGCTCAGCAGAAGCAATTTTTCTAACCGAGCGCAATCAAACCCACAGGTGATATTTAATTGTTGCCTTTGCACAGGAAATCACCTGGCAACAGATTCTCATCACAGCCGTTTCCCTCTGGAAATGAGGTTCTTTTGATTCTTCCCCAGGCGAGAAGCTGTTAAATTGGTACATCTTGACCTGGCACATTCGAAGCTGAATTTCTGCTCCGTTTGCTTAGAAAGAATACATTTGATAGATTTGAAGAAGGTGCTAGTATCATTTTGGGGGGAAAAATCGTAGGCGACCTGTGTGTAAAATGCATAGATTTTCAGACCATGCAATATTCCTTCAGCTGTGGTATCTTAGTAATACAAGAAAACTAGTTTTATATGTGCACCTTAGTTCAGTTTGCTTTTCTGGATGCAAAGTTATTTATTTACCAAATTTATATGCAGCTCATCTTGGGGTAGAAGGTGACATAATACACTCACACAGTCTCTTCCAAACCAGGCCTCTCCACAAATTTCAGGACTACAGTTCCCTGAATTCTGAGCAGCCAGCACACCCAAAGAATTCTCAGTATCCCTGCTGCTCAGAATTCTGGGAATTGCAGTCCCAAACACATCTAGAAAGTGTGAATGTTACAGTGATCTGATTGTGTTAAGCAGAAAGGAAGGAAGTTCCCTTACCAAATGCTTTTTTTGCTGTACTTGAATTATCCTCTTCCTCTTTATTTCCAAGTTGGGGACAAGCCGCCGATGATCTTGAAATGGCGGATCCTTTCAGCCACTAATGACCTGGACCGAGTTTCTGCTGTGGCATTACCCAAACTGCCAATTTCTTTGACCAGCACCGATTTGAAGGTAGCAAGTGACACCAAGTTCTACCCAGGTTTAGGTGAGGAAACTTTTTCTTGGATGTGTAGTCTTATCAGTGTTGGAAGAAATATCCATCTGGTTCAGTTCCAAGTGGGGAGAAAGACACTGGAAACATGGAGGCTGGTTGGAAAGATGGTTTATTGATGAACAGGACCACATGGGTTTGAGGTCCAGGGCAGCTGATCACATGGAGTGGAGAGTGAGGGTTATTTATACCCTCTCTTGGGCCTTGCCCTTGAGCTTCCTGTTCCTGTGCAAGAAATGTATTCTATTGGCTGTAGTCAGACTCCCATGGGGCCATGTGGGGTCATGTTTGTCTGAATCAAGTTTGGTTGAAGCCTGGAGGGTGATGCAATGTCCCCAGGTGATTTTGCAATGCAGTGAGCCCTGCTGCTAGATAATCCTATTATGTCCTGGAGGGTCATGTCTTAATCCCATCACCCTGGAGCTGAAGGTCTTTTGTTTTGTAGCTAGGCTGGCCCAGTCCTTCTCAATGGGCACCAAATATCTGCTGGGGGGAGGGAGCTGAAGCTCTGACTTTCTGTCTCCCTTAAGATTTTTTTTATTTCTCTTTTAGGGGAAATATAATAATTCTGCCTTATTAATATTTCCTAAAATATTTCATTCTTCTAGGCGGGGTAGGTGCTAACTTTCTACATCAGATAATCTAGTGCTGTGGTGATGCAGTCGTTATAATGCAGTATTACAGACTAATTCTGCTCACAGCCCAGGAGTTTGATGCTGACAGGCTCAAGGTTGACTCAGCCTTCCATCCCTCTGAGGTCGGTAAAATGAGGACCCAAATTGTTGGGGGCAATATGCTGACTCTCTAAGCCGCTCAGAGTGCATTAAAGCAGGGGTCCCAAACCCCTGATCCATGGCCCATTCTGAACCGGTCCATGGAAGTGATGGCCGAGCGCACACGTGAAACCATTCCCTCTCCCCCCACCCTGCCCCCTCTGCCGTTCCGCCGAGCCAGAAAGGTTGGAGACAGCTACTTTAAAGCACTATGGAATAGTATGTAAGTCTAAGTGCTATTGCTAGTGTGATCCATTCTTGGAAAGTTCCAAGGTTCCCCCATGCCAATTTCAAAGCTGAACTCCCTACTTCCTGTTCTGGGCCGCAGGGGGAGTGACCAATGGAACTTCAAAGCTAGGTTATAAGTAACCCCCAGATAGCTCCATCAGAACTTCAAAGGGTCACCAAGTGACCAGTCATAAGTTGAGAACTACCTGTACATCAAACTGGCTCTCATAAGAAAATTATAAATGCCTAAAAGTGGGATATCAAATCTTGGGAATCATAGATGCATCTATTTCAGATCCTAATTAGAACTTTATTTAGTAACTTACCAAATTAGTAATTTGCCACTGATACTAAGTTGTGAGCAGAAGTGTCTCCCAACAGTGATGTTGGGTTTGGCTTGCTCAGGGATAAAATAATAGAATATTCCAGAAGGAATGCAGCCCTACTTCTCTCGGTAAAAATCCGTTTGCAATTTACTCACCTCTGTTCCAGGCCTGGCGCTTGCTTTCCATGATGGCAGCGTCCACATCATCAACCGTCTCTCCTTGCAAACCATGGCAGTGTTTTACGGTTCCACCTCTCAGCGCCCAGTGGATGACCAGACCATCAAACGGCAGAGAACTTCGGGCCCTCTGGTCTACTTCAAAGCGATGCAGATGTCTTGGACTTCGCTGGCCTTAGTTGGGGTCGATAGCCATGGAAAGGTACATTTGGGGGTACAGAGTAAGCTCCCCTCAGTATTTAAAGCAGGGAGGCCAAGAAAGAGTTTTACAGGTATTCCTCAAGTTATAACCCATTTGTTTGGTGACCATTCAAAATTACAACGTCCATGAAAAGAGTGACTTACGACCAATTTTCACGCAACCATTGCAGGATCCCCATGGGCAACGTGATCAAAATTCGAGCAATTGGCAACTGGCATGTATTTATGACAGTTGCACTGTTTTGGGGTCCTCTGGTCACCCATTGTAACCCTCCCAACTGGCTTCTGACAAGCAAAGTCAATGGGGGAAGCCAGATTTGTTTAACAACTGCATGATTCACTTTATAACTGTGGCAAAAAGGTAATAAAATGGGGCACAACTTAAGGAATCTGCTTTGCTTAGCAACAGAAATTTGGGGCACAGTTGTGGTCATAAGTCAAGCATTACTTGTAGTTCCCCTTTTTCCAAGACAAAAACATAAGAGTTGGATTGGATCATAAGAAAAATCCTCTCACCTGCTTCCAGATTCCTAGAGCAGACAGCCAAATGTCTCCAAGGCATCAGGCATCTCTATCTCCCTGTGTTGTTTTTCACACGAGCATCTCACTTTTGTGAGCGGACACTCCCTGTATTCTGAAGATGAATGAATGAAGAGTTTTATTTGTCTCCACAGCTGGTTTTTGAATGATAACATTCGATCTGTACATTTTAACTTTCTTTACATTGATAGGGTACATAACAGTGGTGAAATCCAATTTTTTTTACTACCGGTTCTGTGGGCATGGCTTGGTGGGCGTGGTGTGGCTTGGTGGGCGTAGCTTGGTGGGCTTGGTGGGCGTGGCAGGGGAAGGATACTGTAAAATCTCCATTCCCACCCCACTCCAGGGGAAGGATACTGCAAAATCCCAATTCCCTCCCCACTCTGGGGCCAGCCAGAGGTGGTATTTGCCGGTTCTCTGAACTACTCAAAATTTCCGCTACCAGTTCTCCAGAACCTGCTGGATTTCACCCCTGGTACATAAGCTGCTTGGGTCTGTTCTGATTGGAAAGGCATGTTAAGCTCTGCAAATAATAGCTTATTTGCTCCTTCCATCATGAATCCGAGTAACTTCTTTTTGAAGGCCTTTAAGTTATTGGCTATCGCTACAGCTTGTTGCAGGGAATTCCATAAATAAGTCCAACAGTTTGTAAAGGAAGTGCCCCTTCGCTTTGTTCTGCATTTAACTGGAAAGTCCTTCATTTTCTCTGAGACCAACCCGGGCAAAACAAGGAATTATTGCCAAACCTGGGAGACCGGATAGCTCAAACAAATGAGTCAAGCTTCACAATCGGGCAAGCAATGCAGCAGCTTCCTGGTTCAAACAAGAGCAGAATCCTGAAAAGTGCCAAGCATTAATCTTGCCAGAGGGTGTTATGAAAAAAAAAATCCCTGAGCAGGGACACGGACACACACACACACACACACACACACACACACACACACCTTCCTGGAAGATGGAGGGAATTGACTTCCTGGCTGCATCCGACATGTCATTTCTGTCTGTCCCCTTGCTCTCTGCAGCTTAGCATGTTCAGGATCTCTCCCTCCATGGGGCATGTTCTGGATATGAATATTTCCCTCCGTCACTTGCTTTTCCTGTTGGAGTACTGCATGGTGACAGGGTATGACTGGTGGGACATCCTGCTTCACGTCCAGCCCGGCATGGTGCAGAATCTGGTGGAAAAGCTGCACGAGGAATACATGCGCCAGAATGCTGCCCTGCAGCAGGTGAGTTGCCATCTTTGAAACATGCATTCAATTTCGCAGCTACTAAGATTGTTGGCTGAGCAAGTACAAAAATAGCCAGGGAAATTATTGAAGCCTGGGAAATGGCTCCCTCATCAGTCAAGAGGAGTGCTGATTTATCACCAGCTTATCAGGTGCTTAGGAGCCGAAGGCTTGAAAACACAAGGAAACAACAGCCAGTCGCTGGCCATCAACACACCTGTCAACCAATAGGAAGGCACCACATAATTTCGACTCACAATAGCCCAAAGCACATATTCCAGTAGAGAGAAGTTCTCTGAAGATGGGCTCCAGCACGAATCCAAAAGCTCGGAAGAGTAAACCTCTGGTCCCGGATTGGATCTTGCAACATTATCCTGGGACACATATATTTGCCTTCATTCGTGCATTCCCATCTTGTTTCCCTCTGCTTGAAAGTAAGTCAAACTTCTCCTCTCCTCCTGTGGTCATATGACCACATTTCGGATGCTTGGCAACCGGCTCGCATTTACAACTAGTGTCCTGTGGTTGTGGGACCACAATTTGCTGCAGGGTTTTGTTTTGTTTTGGGGGGTTTTTTTGCCATTAGACTTACAGTTTCATGCTTGGCCTAATGGCTGCTGTAAAAACAGACAATCAAGCCTCGATTTACAACAACTTACGGTTGAAATTCCATTCCCATTTGGGGTCATAAGTCAAGGACTATCTGTGTAGGACTTTTTAGGTAATAATTGAATTGTACCTGGAAGCTGATCGGATGGGGTGAGGGGCAGCACAGCTCACAGAATAGTGGTGTTACCTGGGCATATAATGGTGCTTGGACTCATTCTGTTGCGTGTTTAAACCATGCTTTCACCAGGGTTAAATCGTGGTTAGCCAAGTGTGTTTGGAGTAAACCTTTTGGGGTCAGACAAACCTGAACGGCTAGAAGTTAAACCACAAGTGAACCAGTGTCATTTATTTCTTGACTTTAATGTGTGAAGGTCCTTGCTGAAAGAAGCAGCATTCTCACGGGTGATCACGCCCCTCATTTGACAGGTTCTGTCCACGCGCATCATTGCCATGAAAGCCTCACTTTGCAAGCTCTCCTCCAGTACGGTGGCACGCGTGTGCGACTACCACGCTAAGCTTTTCCTGATCGCCATCAGTTGCACCCTGAAATCCCTGCTCCGGCCCCCAGTCCTCAACATGCCTGACAAGACACCTGGAGACAGGTTGACTGAGATCTGTGCCAAGATCACCGATATAGGTATGTTCAGAAGGGCTGATCCTCTCTGCTAGATTTTCCAAAGGAGGGGGGGGGAGAAAAACTCATTTTAAAAGTTCTTCTATTTTCAAGGTTGTCCATGTATAGTGGAAGAATCAAAACGTTCGAATGGTAGCCAAACACCATGACTGAAGCCTTGTCTGTTATTTTGTGGGCATCAAAAAGGGCGGAATTTCAATTGCATCACCAAAGCCACCATTCTGACATGTTTTTTTCACCATCAGGTGGACCAGTGTTTCCCAACCTTGGCAACTTTGAGATATGTGGAGTTCTAGAATTCCCCAGCCAAGCATAGCTGGTTTAAATTCTGGGAGTTGAAGTCTACATATCTTAAAGTTGCCCAGATGGCTATAGACATTCCTTTTTCCTCCTCCTCTCCCTCCCTCCCTCCATGCTATAGTCCTGGTTGAAAGACAATTTCATAATTAAAAGTGGTATTTTGACATTCTCCTCTGATAATGTCAACGTTGTTTGATTGGCAAAACTGACTTCCTAGTATTCTGTATTCTTTTCTTTGTTAAGATGTGCCATGCCTGCTTGGTTTTTGGTAATATCAGTATCACAGAGAACCAAATAATCCCAAAGTTTCTCGTTACTGCTTCTTATTCTCTTATTTTATCAATATGTCTGTGCCTGTTGGTAACCTAGAGCAGGGGGCTCCAGACATGGCAGCTTTAAGACTTGTGGACTTCAACTCCCAGAATTCTTTTGCTAGCCAAGAGCCGAGGTGGCGCAGTGGTTAGAGTGCAGTACTGCAGGCTACTTCAGCTGACTGTTCAGCAGTTCAGCGGTTCAAATCTCACCGGCTCAAGGTTGACTCAGCCTTCCATCCTTCCGAGGTGGGTAAAATGAGGACCCAGATTGTTGGGGGCAATATGCTGACTCTGTGAACCGCTTAGAGAGTGCTGTAAAGCACTGTAAAGCGGTATATAAGTCTAAGTGCTATTGCTATTGCTAATTCTGAGAGTTGAAGTCCACCAGTCTTAAAGTTGCCATGTTTGGGGACCCCTGTCCTAGAGAAAAGGGAAGCTACGACTTAAGTTAACTTTGAAGGAACTAATAAATTATGGCAAACTGTTTACCCATAAAATTCTCCAAAAAAAAAAAAAAAAGGAAAGAAAGAAATTTACAATGAAATGACTAATGAATTGGTTCCAGTTTAGAAAATTATTCATTCATAATAGATCTGATGAAATTTGCTGCTTTAGGAATATCCCCAGTTTTTTAAATTTAGCACATTGTATAAAATGTGCTAAACAAAAGTGCCTTGCAATTAGTATATAGGTAGTCTTCATTTAGCAACCAAAATTTTTACCGGCATCTCAAGTCACTAAATGAGGCAGTCACTAATTGAAACCACAACGACTACCGTATGCTTACGATCTTATAAAACTTTCCTTTCCTTTACGGACCTACTAAGGTCCTAAATGTGAGGCTTAGTCACAAAGCTTCTTTTTCATTACCGTTATAACTGCGAACAGTCACTGAATAAAGACTACTTGTATTGGGAGAAGAAAGTTAGTATTCTCCGGGGCCTTGGACAAATCTCATTAGCACTAACCAGTAAAGCTAATAGCAAGAGTTTATGGAAATTGTAACCCAAAATACTTCATGGGCCTAAAATAAAAATGCCCTCAAATCAGAGGCCAATCCTGCTGATTAGATGGACATGATTGACTGATCATAGAATCATAGAGTTGGAAGTACTCATCAGGTCCAGTCCCTCATGCACTGCAGGGATTCACTATAGCAGAATTCTGGGAGTTGAGGTCCAGACATCTTCAAACTGCCAAGATTGTGAAACACTGCACTACACTGTCCCTGAAAGATGATAGGTAAAGGTAAAGGTTCCCCTCGCACATATGTGTTAGTCGTTCCTGACTCTAGGGGGCAGTGCTCATCTCCGTTTCAAAGCCGAAGAGCCAGTGCTGTCCACCGTGGTCATGTGGCCGGCATGACTAAACGCCAAAGGAGTACGCACGGAACACTGTTACCGTCCCACTAAAGGTGGTCCCTATTTTTCTACTTGCATTTTTTACATGCTTTTGAACTGCTAGGTTGGCAGAAGCTGGGACAAGTAACGGGAGCTCACTCCGTTACGCGGCACGAGGGATTCGAACCGCCGAACTGCCGACCTTTCTGATCGATAAGCTCAGCGTCTTAGCCACTGAGCCACCGGGTCCCTTTTTGAAAGATGATTATCCAGCCTCTATTTGAAACCCTCCAGTGAAGGGGAAGAAACCGTTCCATGCATTGACTTGATCCACTGATTGACAGTTCTTCCTGTCGAGAAGTTCTTCCTAATTGGCTAATCTCTATCTCCTTGAAGTTTCCTCCCATTGATCCTTCCAGATATCGACAAAGTGATGATTAATTTGAAGACAGAAGAATTTGTGCTGGAGATGACCACCTTGCAATCTCTCCAACAATTGATCCAGTGGGTTGGGGACTTTGTGCTCTATTTGCTCTCCAGTCTCCCGAACCAGGTGAGACTGACATATGCAGCTGATGCCCCATGATGCTGTTTGCTTAATGGAGGGTAAACTTTTGTGTCAAATTCACCATTTGAGTTCTAATATTGACAGATGCCGACTGTTTGTTTAAAGTGAGGCATTCTCTTGTCCTTTACATACAGAGAAAGGAATGCCTCTTCTCAGTGGTGCCACTTCTCAGGGGCCCGTCTCTTTTCAGTTGCCACATATAACATAAAGACTGTTGTTGTGGTTTTGATCAGACATTATTTTTGAATCAGGAATCTTGACTTAATAATAATGATGTATAATAATTCTCAGTCTCCCAGTCTCTGGACTGATGGCTTAACCATTACATCAGAGTGACTTAGTTTATGCAGTGTATTTAATGATTTGTGTGGATTCAGCTGTTACACAGAGTTACACAGAAATATCCTTTCTTTCTTGCTTGTTTATCCTACAAAGTAAACAGAGTGCATGTATTGGTATACTACCCCATTTAGACCCTGGCTAATTAAACCAGGATTCCTAGCTTTAAGTGGGGTACCCAGTGCAAGTGTCATCCCTTTCTGTTGAATATTTTATTTCTTATTTATTTGTTTAGAAAATTTATATTGCCGTCTATTTGCACATGGCGATTCAAGGCAGCTTACAGGAATATAAAAACCTCATATATATAAAAAATAAAACTAATAAAAGAGAGTTAATAAAATAACATAATAACCCCCATCCCGGCGACAACACATCACACGAGCCATTTAATGGGCTCCATCCCGCTCCTAACAGGCTCCAGGCACTGCAAGAGGGAGGACATGGCATCGCTTAACTCACCACGGGCTGAGACATACAGCTGAGTATCATCAGCATATTGATGATACCTTAGTCCATGGTGACGGATGATCTCACCCAACAGCTTCATATAAAATGTTGAACAGGAGCGGAGAGAGTACCGAGCCCTGCGGGACACTGCAAAGCAATGGGCGAGGGCTGGATCTCTCCCCTCCTATCAACACTGACTGACAGTGGCCGCAGAGGAAGGAAGTGAACCAGGATAGCAGAGGGCCTCCCACTCCCATCCCCCAAAGCTGCTCTAGAAGAATACCATGGTTGATGGTATCGAAAGCCGCCAAGAGATCAAGTAGAGCAAGGATGGATGCACTACCCCCATCCCGCCCCCGCCAGAGATCATCCAAAAGCGCGACCAATGCCATTTCTGTCCCATATCCAGGCCTGAATCCTGACTGGTAGGGGTCTAGATAATCTAGATATGCAGATTTGCTTTGCTTACTGAATCAGTTAAAACTGCATTATTTCATTGGCTGAGATTTCTAAAACAGAAGCATTCCTAACTGTTGAACCCTACTTAGTATCTTTAACCAAGGAAAGTCAGATGGGCCCGTCCCAGAGAACCATTGCTGGTTAAGATAGACAGCTTGGTAGCCCTCAACCCTTTATCCCCAATCCTGCCTTGGTGATTATGAGTAACCTCATTAGAAACAATGGGTTTGCTCTGGAAATCAAAGCAGAGGCAGAATTTCCAAGGATGGGCAGATAGGGATATTTAAGAACATTTAAGAGCTGCGGTGGCGCAGTGGTTAGAATACAGTCTACTTCTGTTGACTGCCGGCTGCCAGCAGTTTGGCAGTTCGATTCTGAGTGGCTCAAGGTTGACTCAGCCCTCCATCCTTCCAAGGTGGGTAAAATGAGGACCCAGATTGTTGGGGGCAATAGTTGTGGCCCACCAGCCGAGCTGAGAGTGCTGTAAAGCACTGTAAAGCGGTATATAAGTCTAAGTGNAGGAAGGGGAGGAACCTGGGCCAGTCCTGGAGACTGGGGAAAGCACAGAAGAGGGCTCTGCGTCAGAGGCAGAGAGGGGGCCAAGGCCATCTGGTAGTTATCAGTTCCAGAGTCAGACATCAGCGAGGCAGAGGAACAGCTGGAGCCTGTTCCCAGTGTGCGCATGCGCAGAGCTGCCAGAAGACAAGAACAATTAAGAAAGCAGGGTCGACTTGGGAGTAAGGCTACACCTGGGAGATGATTGGCCCCTCCCATAGGAAATAAAAGAGGAGCGAACGGGACGTGGGCTTTTGCAGGAAGCAGTTACTTCCTTCAGTCGTTGCAAGAGTGGAAAGTGCTGTTTGTGACTCTAATAGACTCTGTGCCAAGTTTTGTCTTGCCTGCATTTGAAAACTAGTTCTCTGACAGCGTTCCAAGTGAGATAAGGTGTGTGTTTATAAATATTCCTCTGAAAGACTGTTTGACAAGCCTTGCGGACTGTGAATGAAAGGAATTCACAGTCGTATAAATAAAAGAGGTTTTACCGGAACTAAGACATGCTTCATGCTTTCTAAGGAAGCCTGGTCAGAACAGCAATATGCTGACTCTGTAAACCGCTTAGAGAGGGCTGTAAATCACAGTGAAGCGGTATATAAGTCTAAGTGCTATTGCTATTGCTATTGCTATTAACTCATAATGCAAATTTTGCAGTAGGTTCATTTGATGTAGGGTCATTGCTGTAGGGTAATTCAAGCTCCTAATCAATTTGAGTATTCCTTTTGTTCTATTATAAATCTACCAATAATGTTAATTGTCGAATTGTGTGCATCATTTCAGCCTTGGACAACCTTCAGGTTCCTTTTTCTGTCTTTAGGGTTCTGGACCCGCATCAGGACCTGTTCGCCCAGGTCACAGTTTCCTTCGGGATGGGGCCTCCCTAGGGATGCTCCGTGAACTGATGGTCATGATCCGGATCTGGGGCCTCTTGAAGCCAAGCTGTCTTCCCATTTATACGGCCACGTCTGACACGCAGGACAGCATGTCCCTCCTCTTCCGGCTGCTTACCAAATTGTGGTTGTGCTGTGAGTAATCCGATGTGCTGCCAAACGAGGGAGAGGGGTGGCTTGAAGGCTTGGAGCACAAAGAAATGGTGTGCAGAACATGAGCCAGGTGTGACTCATTCAGAGCTCAGAAGCCATGTGAGCATTTTGAGCTCAAACCAAACCGTTCCCAGGCTTGGCCTTTGATCCACGTTGTTTCAGTGTTGGTTTGTGAGACAAGCCCATGCACCCTTGGTTTTCACTTTTAAGATGATAAAGAAGGAGACGAGATACGGGTAGTCCTCGACTTACAACAGTTCATTTAGTGACCGTTTGAAGTTACGTCGGCATTGGAAAAAAATGACTCATCGTTGTTTTTCACACTGATGGCTGTTTCACCATCTCCATAGCAATAGCAATAGCACTTAGACTTATATACCGCTTTATAGTGCTTTACAGCCCTCTCTAAGCGGTTTACAGAGTCAGCATATTGCCCCCAACAATCTGGGTCCTCATTTTACCCACCTCGGAAGGATGGAAGGCTGAGTCAACCTTGAGCCGGTGAGATTTGAACTGCCGAACTGCAGCTAGCAGTCAGCTGAAGTAGCCTGCAGTGCTGCACTCTAACCACTGCGCCACCTCGACATGGTCATGTGATCAAAATTTGGACACTTGGCAACTGACTCACTTTATTGGCAAAGTGACAATAAAGTTATTCTAAGTCTAAAAGTCTCACATTTATGACAGTTGCAGTGTCCTGGAGCAGGGGTGAAATGCTCCCGGTTCGCTCGTGCCTGTCGGTCGCCGTAGAGCCGGTCGCCAAGGTAGCGTGCGGCTCCGCCTACCTGCCCAGACGCCGGCGTTTGGGTTCTTTTACCCTCTGCGCATGCACAGAACGCTTTGCGCATGCGCAGAGGGTAAAAGAACCCAAATGGCGGCGTCTGGGTGGGTGGGCGGAGCCTCGCGCTACCTTGGCGACCGGCTCTACGGCGACCGACAGGCACGAGCGAACCGGGAGCATTTCACCCCCATCCTGGAGTCATGTTGCCACCTTTTGTGACCTTCTGACAAACAAAGTCAACGGGGAAGCCAGATCCACTTAACAACTATGTTACTAACTTAACATCTGCAGTGATTCACTTACCAGCTGTGGCAAGAAAGATCGTAAAATGGGACAAAATTCACTTAACTTGCTTAGCAACAGAAATTTTGGGCTCAATTGTGGTCATAAATTGAGGACTACCTGTAGTCCAGTCTGTGGCCCAGACTTGAGAAAAAAATAGCCATTTCTTTTATTTGAAATGGATTTTTTAAAAAAAAAAAACATTCCCATAAAACAATGGAAGTAATAATAATAATACATGTTTTTGCTACCTGTCTACCCAATTCTTTTTTTAAAAAAAAAAAAATAGAAATCCCCTTCATAGTTTTATCTAGAAATGATTCCCAGGTGAAAATAAAAGAGCCGAGGTGGCGTAGTGGTTAGAGTGCAGCACTGCAGGCTACTTCAGCTGACTGCTAGCTGCAGTTCGGCGGTTCAAATCTCACCGGCTCAAGGTTGACTCAGCCTTCCATCCTTCCGAGGTGGGTAAAATGAGGACCCAGATTGTTGGGGGCAATATGCTGACTCTGTGAACCGCTTAGAGAGGGCTGTAAAGCACTGTGAAGCGGTATATAAGTCTAAGTGCTATTGCTAAGTGCTATAATAGATGTTTGTGATCCAATACACATCAATCCTGGGAGTTGAAGTCCATGCCTCTTAAAGTGGCCAAGGATGAAAACCACCTAATCCAGAGCCTTTTCTCTTGGGCAGGCCGTGACGAAGGGCATCCCAGCGAGCCAGACGATGCTTTGATCGATGAATGCTGTCTCCTACCCAGCCAGCTCCTCATCCCAAACATGGATTGGCTTCCGGTGAACGATGCCATCATCAGCAAGCTGCAGAACAAGCAGCCAGCCCGGCTGCAGTTTGGAAAGCCTCCCGGGATCGTGGGACACTCCGCTTCAGTTCCGTGCGATGCATTTACCAGGTGCATCGAGGGCAACATGGTTTTTCTCTTGACACGACAGGGAAGCTCCTTGGCGTGCTGGAAGGATGGTCCTTTATGCGTTTTACTCTTGCTTAATGCTTTCACAGGAGTCACTGAAAGATCCGCTCACTTTAATACAGTCCCAAAGGTGCGTTTTTTTCAAGAGGCGACTGGACTGTCTGGTTTTTCTTTGAAGACGTTTCGCTTCTCATCCAAGAAGCTTCTTCAGCTCTGACTGGATGGTGGGGAATAGTGCGGACAGCTGGTCGTTTCCTTTTTTTTTTTTTTTTTAACCTTACAGCTGCCTGCAAGGAGTGTTAATCTTTCTGTACTCCACCTTCCAGTCAGAGCTGAAGAAGCTTCTTGGATGAGAAGCAAAATATCTTCAAAGAAAATCCAGACAGTCCAGTTGCCTCTTAAAACAGCATCTTTGGGACAACCGTGACCTGGATGACGGAGAATCTCCATAGACTTTAATAATACAATGTTTTTCCAACTTGACCGCTTTAAGACATGTGGACCTCAACTTCCAGAATTCCTCGGTCAGCATGGCTGGTTGGTGAATTCTGGGAGTTGAAGTCCCCACACCTCTTAAAATGACCAAGTTGGAAAAATACTGTTTTAATAGATCCAGTTAAAAACAAGCAGAAGGAAAAAAGACCCTGAAATACAAGTTCCTTGACTCGGTGATTTGGGCCAAATTAGCCTTGGTTGTAATCTTTCTACAGCTCACATGATCCTCAGCTCCATTTTGCAACTCCCAGGTGGCAGCAAATCACTGATTTTAGAGCAGTGCCGTTCCTTGATTATTTAAAAAATAAGCACCAAAATTGGGTATATTAACCTCTTTGCAATCTTCACGAACCCGTGTTAGTTTTTTAAAAAGCTGCTGTTCCCTCCTATCCTATATGGAACAACAGAGGCAGAGAAATCGGTCTCTCCCTCTCTTGATGGCATTGTTGTGTTATCACCCTGAAGGATTGTCTCTCCCCATGGCATTTGGCACTGTGCTATCTAACAAGTGTTGTCTTCATTCCCAGGACTACTGGGTACCCAAAGATTGACCACCTGCGACGGCTCCATCTTGGAGCTTATCCTACTGAAGAATGCAAGTCCTGTACGAGGTTAGCATCCCAGGCTGAGGGAAGGAAGAGTTCAGTCCCCCAAAAGATTTCTCTTAAATTTTGAACCTAATCCCAAACTGACTAAAAATAAGCAAATGTAGGAGAAGAATAGGCAGAGCCAGAGGTGTGGGGTGTGTGTATGTGGAGTTTAAGGGAGCTATCAGCCTAGAATCCTTACGTTCCCACAAATGATCTAAATCCAAGCCCTCTTGAATTCCATTGATTCTTATCTAGGGCCAATGTAGTGACTAGATTCTTGTTTATAGGGTTAAGCAATACATCTTAACCCTAAAATGATTAGGGGACTGGAGGCTAAAACATATGAAGAACGGTTGCAGGAACTGGGTATGTCTAGTTTAATGAAAAGAAGGACTAGGGGAGACATGATAGCAGTGTTCCAATATCTCAGGGGTTGCCACAAAGAAGAGGGAGTCAAGCTATTCTCCAAAGCACCTGAGGGTAGAAAAAGAAGCAGTGGGTGGAAACTAATCAAGGAGAAAAGCAACTTAGAACTAAGGAGAAATTTCTTGACAGAACAATTAATCAGTGGAACAACTTGCCTCCAGAAGTTGTGAATGCTCCAACACTGGAAGTTTTTAAGAAGATGTTGGATAACCATTTGTCTGAAGTGGTGTAGGGTTTCCTGCTTAAGCAGGGGGTTGGACTAGAAGACCTCCAAGGTCCCTTCCAACTCTGCTATTCTATTCTATTCTATTCTATTCTATTCTATTCTATTCTATTCTATTCTATTCTATTCTATTCTATTCTATTCTATTCTATTCTATTATTCTATTCTATTCTATTCTATTCTATTCTATCCTATTCTATTCTATTCTATTCTCTTTAACTGCAACTTAACTATGGTGCTGATTCTTCCTGCCTTACAGCAGAGAGAAATTGCAGCTGCAGTTCAAAGTTTGTAAAAGGTGAAAACAGGTTTCTGCAGTCATGCAGAGAGTTAAAGACAAAAGCCTAATGATGGCTCCTCTCTTTATAAGTTGTGGAGGATATAGCAGTGGTGAGATTCAAATAATTTAACAACCGGTTCGCCCAGGGTCAGGTTGGCTGTCGTGGGAGGCGTGGCACATCCCCGTCCTCCAGCTCCGCCGCACATGCGGGACGATCCAATCTGACCCTGGGCGAACCGGTTAAATTACCCCTCCTCCCGCTATCAAAGTGGATCCTGGGCGCTGCGCTGCAATGGAGAAACGGGCAACGGAGCGGCTGGCAGGAAGGAAGGAGAAGGAGCAGGGAGAAGAAAGAGGGAAAGCGGCCTTCTCCTTCCCTCGCGCCAGCCGCTCCATTGCCCGTTTCTCCATTGCAGCGCAGCGCCCAGGATCTACTTTGATAGTGTGTGGGGGATGGGGGGAATTTAACAACCGGTTCAACTGAACCGGTGCGAACCGGCTGAATCCCACCACTGGATATATGTAAACCTGGTATAAGGTACAGGTAGTCCTCACTCTATGACCAAGTGGAGCCCAAATTTTCCATTGCTAAGCAAGCAAGTGGGTTGTGCTCCATTTTATGACCTCTTTGCCAGGGTTATTAACTGAATCTGGCTTTCGCCATTAACTTTGCTTGTCAAAAGCCAGCTGGGAAGGTTAGAAATGGTGATCGCATGGCCCTGAGACAGTGCAGCCATTATAAATGCATGCCAGTTGTCAAGCGCCTGAATTTTGATCACGTGATCACGGGGATGGTCACATGACCTAATACTCCTTCCTCTTCCCATTTTCCCCACAACAACAAACCTGTGAGGTAGGTTGGGCTGAGTCAGAGGGATGACCCAAAGTCACCCGAGTTCATACAGGAAACCTTGTCAAAAAAATATTAAAACGTTTTTGCGCCATACCTTTTGGAGAAGTTTCTCAGCTGGGTGCCATATTGTCCCCTCTTTAGGTGTGGTTGTGTTACAATGCTCCGTTCCCCCAATAAGACCACGGCTGTGAAGCAGTGGGAGCAGCGATGGATCAAGAATTGCCTTTGTGGTGGTCTTTGGAGAAGAATGCCCCTCAGCTACTCATGATGGACGCCAGGACTCTTTGCCTTACCCAGATGGGATTTGTGAGGAGTTTTGCAGCTTACTCCAGAAGCTCCATTCAAAAAAAAAATGTCCTGGAGGGGAAAAAAAAAAACCAACATAAGATACAAACCACAGTTGCAGGTGGTTTTATCCACCCCTTGGAGGAGAAGACTTTCCTGGCCCAAAGCACCAAGAGAAATCGATGGGAGGCGCTGGTGGAGATTGAATTGATTGGCACTTCTGGTAGCAAATGGAATTTGGCCAGTGCCAAAGTTGCATTGATATCCCTAAATTGTACCATAGTTTCTCCTCTTACTACAAATGGCAGCTTTTAGCTCAACATTCAGGAAGGGTTAAAATGCTGCATAAAAAAATGAAGCATTTTTTAGCATTGTTCAAGTTGCAGAAAAGTAGACAATTGTAGGAAAGAGAAGAGCTTTTCTTGGTGTATGAATTTGCTTCACGCAGAGAATTTGGGGGAGACATTCTAATTATAAACATTCTCCCCTATTTTTCTTTCCATATGCTCCTGCCCCAAAACTCCCTGTATCTAGAAACTAAAGTGTTGGGGAACCGAGGTCAAACCTATTCCATCCTTCTCTACTTCTGCCTGTGGTCTGAAATAATTCAGTCTAAAACCCTTCCATTTCAGGGAGATTTGGTTCTTATCTCAGCAAACAGCTGATATGTCTGCTTTGGAACTTCTAGCTCTACATACTTCAGAGACCCTTCCTTTGAAAAGGATGTGATGACATAGGGATGTGAAAACCACAGCTCTGATCTTGTCCTTTTTTAAAATTTCCTGGGATACGAGACTCCAGGCTCCACAGATCCCTCTGTGCAAATCTGGGGGTGGGGGGGGGGAGAAGGGGTCTCCTGCATAGGAGTTGCAATCTTTTTTGCCATTTTTTTTTTTAGTCCCTCACGGATAAGTGGTGACTTTCTTTGTGCCCAATAATTCTGTTTTCTCAGAAAGTGGAGACAGTGAAGAAGAAGATAAAGACATTCATGGATAAGCGATGGTTTTGTAAATATTGTAACAGGATCTGAGTTTGCATAATCTTATAATTATAGAGTTTTGTATGCTTTGTAAATGGAGAACTTTTTTTGTTCTTTGTTTTTCCTCATGAAGTACTTCCCTCCCTCTCTGAACTTTTAAAGCAAAAAAAAAACCACACCCCTTAAAAGGAACACCCTCCCTTCCTTCCCTCTCAAATACAGCTTGGAACAGTTTTTAAGTTCCTTCTGTTTTGAAGTTCGCTTTGCCATTTTATTTGCAGGAAACAATGATGGGAAGAAATGGTGGAGGAGAGGAGAAAGCAGTTGGAAGTTATCCAGGACCAGCAATTCTTGATTTTTGTGTTTGCAGTGATCAGCCAGTTAATACAGGTAGTCCTTGACTTACAAGAGTTGTGGTGGTGCAGTGGTTAGAGGGCAGTACTGCAGGCTACTTCTGCTGACTGCCGGCTGCCTGCAATTTGGCAGTTCGAATCTCACCAGGCTCAAGGTTGACTCAGCCTTCCATCCTTCCGAGGTGGGTAAAATGAGGACCCAAATTGTTGGGGGGCGATAGGCTGACTCTGTAAACCGCTTAGAGAGGGCTGTAAAGCACTGGGAAGCGGTATATAAGTCTTAAGTGCTATTGCTACAACCATTCGTTTAGTGACCATTTGAAGTTGCAGTGGCACTGAATAAAGTGACTTACGACGGTCCTCACACTTAGGACCCTGGCAGCATCCCCACGGTCATGTGATCAAAATTCAGATGCTTGTCAACCAGCATGTTTTTACGATGGTTGCAGCATCTGGGGTCATGTGATTGCCTTTTGCGACCCTCCCAGTTGGCTTCCGACAAGCAAAGTCAGTGGGAAAAGCCGGATTCTCTTAACAACCGTGGCAAAAAAAGGGTTGTTAAATCAGGCATGACTCACTTGACAACAGTTTTGCTTAGCAATGGAAATTGTGCTCCCAATTGTAGTCATAAGTCAAGGGCTACCTGTAATACTCAAATTACAAATTAGAAGAACCAGAGTGGATTTATGTAACCTGACGTTGTGTCGTTTAGCTGTGTCCATTGGAGTCTCCCGTCTATGGAGAAAATTGTCTTCCTGCAATGCAGAAATCTGCTGTAAAATAGCAAGATAAAATTCTAGCCACGGGCCTTGACATATTCCTTTTGTATTAGCAAGGAAAGTGTTTGTTGTAAAGAAAAACATTTAAACTTGGGATACTGAGAGTGCTGAATTTATAAATAAGAGGCTTCATTGGTTTTTTTATGTCCAATTCATCTCACATCTACAATACAGCTAACGTTTTCTCTTTAATTTCTGAGTTTAAGTTCAGTTTCGGAACAATGGTTCCATGGAATTCAATTTTTTAAAGTTTTTGATGTTGACTCTCAACTCTTGCAAAATCCCACAGGCTGGATTTGCACAAACCATGAAGCTGTTTTGTACATACGGTTGACGCATTTGTGAGTCAGTATTTTCAGTAAACACATTATCTCTTCACTCATGTGCAAAATCTCTGTCAGCCCAAGTGCACTTCAAAAACACTGCTCCTTAGGACTGAAGAGCCTAAAGGAAGAAAATACGTATTTGTTGAAACCATTCCAAACTTTAATTAGTGCTCATGGCAAGGAAAGAAACTGCTTCTTCAAATTATTGATAACTGGTATTTTGAGCAAAAAAATCAGAATAGGCTTAAGTAAAAATATCTGTAAACATTCATGTAGTGGAAATCTCAAATGTGACTCTAGTATTAGGCAAAGTTCTTACCCTTTATTTTTATGCCTGGAACTCATGCCAACTGTAGAGCACCCATTTTCTTCCATCTAAATCAAATCCCAGCGTCTTCATCCAAGTTACTAGTCCTCAACCTCAGCCAAAGTGTAAATATATTTTATATTAACATCGTCAGTCTAATGTGATTGTTTAGTGTTCGTTTTATATTTTTTCTGACTCTACCCATTGAGTTTTGTGATTTAATCAAAACACAAATGAGCAAAACCATGAATTAATGTGATGCATAAGTTGAAGTTTGTCTATTTATCTATTTGTCTACTTACAACCCCCCCTCCCATTTTTACTCCAAGGAAGATTGATTTGAGTGGAGATTTGAACCCTGTATCTTCAGGATATTCGCAACTGTCACACATCACTAGCATTTTGTGTTACTTTCTTTCCCCATAGTTCTGTTCCCTGCCTCTCTTCCTCAACTTATTGCAGTCTTCTTTGATGTGTACAATTAACTCAGGGAGCCCACAGCTCTCCTGATATTGTTCAACTACATTTCCCATCATTCTTTACCACCGATTGCAGTTGGCTGGTGTTACTGGATGTATAGTTGGTGTATTTTAAATCCATGTAACTCAGACTTGGCAACTTTAAGATGCGTGGACTTCAACTCCCAGAATTCTCTAGACAGCATGACCATTTCTGTAAATTCTGGGGATTGAAATTAAAGTTCAATACTGGGAAGATCCTGGAAAAGACAATCAAGCAACAGTGTGAACACCAAGAAATATGCAAAGCTATGAATAGAAGCTAACATGGGTTTGTCAAAAACAGATCATGCCAAAAATAGATTGTATTCTTCGACAAAGAATACAATAGTGGATCAGGGAAATACTGTATACATAATTTACTTAGACTTCAGTAAGGCATTTGACAAAGTAGACTGTAGCCTACTTCTTGGTAAGATAGAAAAAATGATAGAAAAAATGTGAGAACAATTAATCAGTGAAACGGCTTGCCTCCTGAAGTTGTGGATGTGCCATCATTGGGGGTTTTTAAGAAGAGATTAGACAGCCATTTCTCTGCAATGGTATAAGGTCTCCTTGCTTGAGCAGGGGGTTGGACTAGAAGACCTCCAAGGTCCCTTCCAACTCTGTTATTCTGTATTCTGTAAGTCTACACACATGGAAATTGGCCCTGTTGGAGAACATCTATGGGGTTTTAACTCTTTACTGGTAATTCAACTAACAACCCTCACACTTTAGATGATTATATACAGTGCCTTAGCTATAAATCTCAAATCTGACACTCAGGTATTATCAGGAAATATCCAGTAGCATCTATCTGAATTAAATATACAGTCCACCTTCTCAAGAGTTACAAGATGTTTCAGTAATTGAAATTAAATGGCTTAATTATTTTAATTCAAAGTAGAGGAACTGCACTGTTCTGGCTTGGTAGAACATGAACTGAGGCGAGACGGTGTTAGCGTGGAACCACTTTAATAGTAACAGCAACTGACTAGGAACACGTAACTACAAGAAGAACACCGGCTTCTGTCAGCCGCTATTTATATAGGGGCTGTCAAAACAGCCAGCCAATGGCAGGGCTGTAACTTCCCGCCGGCTGAGCTGTCAGTTAGTCGCCAATAGGAATTTAGCAGCTAGTTGCTAGGCAGACTAGAGCGTGGAGACGCAGCACCCCTCCCCTCCCAGATGGCGCATGCGTAGTGCTGTAAATACACAGGGCGCCGGCGCTGTCTCACTGATCGTCGTGGCTCGGCAGGGAGAAGATGTTCCTGGAGGTTGGAATCAGCCCTGGGCACTGGGTCAGGACAGGCAGGGACCCCGGAGGATGGCTGGAGCTCTTCGGAAATCGGTAAGACAGGCGCCGGGTGCGATTGGTCTACGGGAATGCCTGGGCGGTCATTTCTAGGGACGGTAATGTCGTGGTCCGCCGCTAAAGGCTCGTCGTCGGCCGTGGCTGGAGTGGAAGCAAAAGGGCGCCCCCTCAGCTGGTCAATATGTCGGCGCCATAGCCTCCCGTCCTCCAGCCTTACTCTATATGAGTAGGGCCCTGCCACCGTGATGACCCTCGCTGGGACCCAACGGGGCTCTCCTGCAAAGTTTCTTGCATAGACCGCATCCCCCACCTTAAAGGTCCTGACCTTGCTGGTAGAGTCTGTGGGGGAGTCTGGCACATAATTCGGGTGCAACCTATCTAGAGTGGT
>QLTV01002258.1:1743921-1765403 GCA_003457575.1 Thermophis baileyi
TATTAGTATTAGTATTAGTAGCAGCAGTCGTAGTAGTAGTAGTAGTAGTAGTAGTAGTAGTAGTAGTATTAGTACCGGTATTAGTATTAGTACCGGTATTAGTATTAGTATTCATCACACAGTCAGCCAGTGTACCTATCAAGTCCTTACCAAGGACCTGGGATAGGCAAATCTGGATATTTGATGGTGTTACAGATATTGTCGCAGGATGGAAGCTGTTCCAAGTAAAGCCGCCTTCTGCAATTGACTAATGGCAAATTTGTCAATGCCAATGATGGTGTTCAAGTGGTGCTCCAGTTGTTTTGGAATTGTACCCAAGGCGCCTATTACTAGTGGTACTACCCTTGCTTGCCTTTGCCACAGTCATTCTATTTCTATTTGTAGGTTGTTGTTGTTGTTGTTGTTGTTGTTATTTTGAAATTCAATAAAGTTTTGTGGGGAAAAGAAATATTTGTGCTCCTTCTTTCTTCTATTATTTTCCCAATTTCCCCACAATCTCTTCAGATCATTTCCTAAAGGCTTTGAAGTGTAGTGGCCCCTTGATTGAGGGGCACTGCCCTCTCTCCCTCCCTCCCAACCTTGGACCCAACCTGATGGTTTTTTTGCACAGAGTAGTTCAAGTAAAATAAATAAAAGTAACTAAATAAAAATAAAAGTATCATTAGGACCAAAAAGGTATTCAAAGGCAAGAGAGGAAGTAGATAGGAATTAAAAATAACTTTCTCTCCGTCCTATTATTCTGCACCTCCTACCTACAAGACCACCCTCCATTTTGGGATCATGATTATTCACCCTGTACTGCCCTGAGAAGCTGCTTAGAGTTATTTTGGCTATTGAGTCAGCATAGTGCATACAATGGATAAATAAATAAAATGGATAGATAGATGAGAGAGAGAGAAAAAAAGAGAAAGATGAGAAAGAGAGAGAGAGAGATGCAGATAGACACATAGAATCACATAGAATAATAGAGCTGGAAGGGACCTTGGAGGTCTTCTAATCCAACCTCCTGCTCAAGCAGGAAGACCCTATAGATGTGATGGCGAACCTATGGCACGTGTGCCAGAGGTGGCACGCAGAGCCCTCTCTGTGGGCACGCACCCCGTCGCCAGCTGCTCTTCTGGTTTCCGGCATGCACATGCACGCTGGCTAGCCGGTCTTCGCACGTGCCAGAGCGCCGGAAACCCAAAGACTAGCTGGCCAGCATGTGCATGCGCACCGGCCAGCTGGTCTTCGGATTTCTGGCACTCCGGAGCACGCACGCACGCATTCCGGTTTGGGCACTCGGTGCCAAAAAGGTTCGCCATCATTGCCCTATAGGATTCTGGACAAATGGCTGTCCAATCTCTTCTTGAAAATCTCTAGTGTTGGAGCACCCACAACTTCCAGAGGTAAGCTGTTCCACTGATTAATTGTTCTCAATGTCAGGAAATTTCTTCTTGTAGATAGATGATAAATTATAGATGATAGATAGATAAATAGATAGATAGATGGATGGATAGATAGATAGATAGATAGATAGATAGATAGATAGATAGATAGATAGATAGATAGATAGATAGATAGATAGACATTAATAGAGACATAGAAAAAAATAGCAAGATCTCCAGAGAGAACCTCCAGTGAGCCACATAAACATAAAGAATGGATGACTATATCATGTGCAGCCTGTGGGTGGTGAGTGAGATCTGGCAGGCCTGCTACCTGCCACAGAGCATCCATGTTCAAAGGCAGTTTATCCTGAACAAGTTTCCATTCAAATAACCAGGTGTGAGAAGCCGTGGGAAGAAAGCGGGGAATGAAGAATATGCTTTACTTGAGAAAAGGCTGCGGAGTTTAGGGCAATGGGAAGCCTTAATTAACTCACTGAAACTTTGGCTGAGAATTCAACCTTAAGAGTTTCCAAGATTCTGCTTCACCCTAGAGTAGCATGGCAGAGAAGTCCTCTTTCTTCCCCTCCCTCCTCCCACCAGCTCTATGATCACCTTGCAGGAGTCTTTCTTTCTGGATTCAGCACACATCATGTTCTCCGTCACGCTGCCGTCATGGAATCGCCTCATATTGCATTGATTTCGGCCGATGATACTGAGTTGCACGAACTGCAGCCTGTCTGGTTTCTTTCCCGTATTGCTAATAATGCCCCAGCCGGCCACTTCACACGGAGTGTGTTCAGGGACATCATTGTTTGCAGTCTGATATGGCAGGATCCGCACATGTGACCCAAGGACCGCGGGCTCTGTAAGCTAATTTTGAGAGAACCAGAGATGAAGGAAGAAGACTGCATCCAGGATATCAATTCCTTCACATAAATTACCAATTAACACTTTTATCCCCGATCGCCAATATTCTATTGCCATAAAACGGGAAGAACGGGTGAGCATTAGGCTAAGAGATCAATTCTAGGTAGCGACAGATGTTTCTTTCCTAGTGTGCAGAGAAAAAATATCTGCTGCAAACTCCACGTGGTGTCAGGAAGGGGATCTGTCCAGTAAATGCTCAGCTCTATCCAGTGCCCTGACTCTACCCCAAACAGGGATTAAAGGCAGAGGTGGGTTCCTCCCGGTTCGGACCGGTTCTCCCGAACTGGTAGCGACCCACTGGTGATGTCACAGTTACGTCATGGAGCCGGTTCGGTCCATGCCAGTCCGTGGGCACCAATTTTTTTTGGAATTTTTTAAAAAATTTTTTTGATTTTTTTAAATTTTTTTTTCTTCTGCGCATGCGCAGAAGCCGAGTTTCCGGCACTGTGCATGTGTCGCCATCTTGTTTTTTGGGGGGGAATTTGGATTTTTTTTAAATTTTTTGGCACTGCGCATGTGCGCGTGCGCCACGCAGCGCGGGAGGAAGCGAACCGGCAGCGAGGTAAGTTAGAACCCACCCCTGATTAAAGGGTTGTAAAAAAAGGGAGTTGGTTCTGAAAGTGGGAAGATAAAACAGGACCTAAGTTTGCACCAAACCCCACTTTGTATGATGGTTTAGTAAGATTCAGACATGTTCCTGCAAAACCTTGCACGAAACAATATAAAAAAGAAAAAAAGGGAATTTTAACTTTTGTTAAATGTGCTTCATCTATTGTTTATTTCCTTTTATCAACATGCACAAACACTAACAACAGAGATGTTAATACTGTATTAAGTAATTACGGTAGTTCAAACTAAAACTATAATGACATAACTAACATTTTGATATGAATTACATCTCTTTTTTAACCTTATACTGTACTCAGCTTTGGATGAAAAATTAAATAATCTTATGCTTGGAACAATGACATCCTAAATGGCAATTAATATTGAAAATAACTTTTATTTTTCTCTTTTTATGTCCAACATTTTTCTCTTTTTAAATAATAGCACATTAATTATTTAAAATCATGTTATACAGATATTATTGCACTGAAATAGCACAATGTATTATGATGTACAACATTACAACAAAAGGAAAACAGGAAAAAAAGAGAAGTATCTATATGAGTGCACTTTCTGCAGTTGCTTTTAATCATATGTGTCCTGTATATGGAAAATATAGAATTAAAAGGACATAAAACATAAATACAGGATGCATCTAAAAACAAGGATGAGATTAAGTGTATTTATGTATGTGCTTATTTACAGCATTTACATGGCTGCCTATCTCATATTTTGATTCTAGGCAACTCACAACAATCAGTTCTGCAATTATGACTGCCATCTTGACTTTTTTAATGCCATCCTCCCCATAACCCTATCCTATGTGAGTGTGCAATGGTCTGGGCAAAATGTGATTTTTTTAAAAAAATGAGAAAAGAGAGGATTTGAATGCCTCAGTCCCAAGTCAGAATCAAGGAGCCCCTCCTTTTGACATTAAGGAGGCATCTCCCTTGACCTTTTAATGACAAAGGTGCACACATTCCCAAAAGGTAACAGAGTCAGGAGAAAAACCAAACTGGGTTTCATTTCATCTAAATTGTAGCTGCAAATAATATTTTTAATATTATTGAATACTGAGTCAAGATTGACTCAGCCTTCCATCCTTCCGAGCAGAGGTGGGTTCCTGCCGGTTCGGACCGGCTCTATAGAACCGGTAGCAGGAATTTCCCCCCCGCTCGCCGAACCGGCAGCAATGGCTGGCTGGACACGCCCCTGAACCAGCTCTCTCGGCCATCTTGTTTTTTGCTTCTGCGCATGCGCAGAAGCTTGGTTTTTAGCACTGTGCGCACGCGGCGCGTGAGGAAGTGAACCGGCAGCGAGGTAAGTCAGAACCCACCCCTGCTTCCGAGGTTGGTAAAATGAGGAGCCAGATTGTTGGGGGCAAGATGCTGACTCTGTAAAGCGCTCAGAGAGGGCTGTAAAGCACTGTGAAGCGGTGTATAAGTCTAAGTGCTATTGCTATTGCTATTAATAAGATGGCCACCCAGAGCATTGAGAATTCTCGCTTCCTATCCTATTCCATTAAAAAGCACCCCTTAACAGCAATTTTTAATGGGCCTGTGGAGAGTATAGATAGTCCTCGACTTACAACCATTTGTTTAGTGGCCAAAGTTCCAACAGCATCAAAAAAAAGGGACTTATGACCATTTTTCATACTTACGACCGTTATGGTATCCCCATGGTCACGTGATCAAAATTCAGATGCTTGGCAACTCACATGTATTTATGACGGTTGCAGTATCCATGGGTCATATGATCACCTTTTGCAGCCTTCTGACAAGCCGTCGATGGGAAAGCCAGATTCATTTAACAACCGTATATTAACTTAAGAACTGCAGTGATTTACTTAACAACTGTGGCAAGAAAGGTCGTAAAATGGGGCAAAGTTCACTGAACAACTGTCTTGCTTAGCAATGGAAATTTTGGGCTCTATTGTGTTCATAAGTCAAAGACTATCTGTACACTCAAATCAGAAGATCTCAAGACTCCTTCAGGCCTTTGATTGTGTTGAAACCGAAAGAAGAATGTCTATGGAGGTTCTCAGTCATCCAGGTCATGGTTGTCCCAAAGATGCTTTTTCAAGAGGCAGCTGGACTTTCTTGTTATTCTTTGAAGATGTTTCGCTTCTCATCCAAGAAGCTTCTTCGGTTTCTTCAGAGCTGAAGAAGCTTCTTGGATGAGAAACGAAACGTCTTCAAAGAATAACAAGAAAGTCCAGCTGCCTCTTGAAAACTGGGACAACTGAACGGAGACTATTCTCCAGAATCAGAAGGGCTAATAATGTTAAATCTGCAAAAGACAAAGAACAAAAATGAGTAGTTTTCAAATAGGTTTGCTATGTTGGTGGGTAGGTGTTAATTGGTGAACAACCAATAAGATGCATAGCCTACCTAAAATATAGGAACCTCTCCTTATATGAGGGAGGGAAGGAATAAAGTCACTAGCCTGAAAGGGGGATCACCATGAAGTTTACACACGATAGCTCTGTGGCAGCTTAAGAAGGAAAGACATTGGTTTTGCAGGCGATAAAAGAGACAGATAGTCATTTAAATCATGGCTGGGAGCTGAAACAGGGTCAGTATCCTGGTATCAGAAGCTAAAAATGGATCAGAAGCCAGATTGTTCTGTTGCAATTGAAAATCAGATGTTGGGAAAGTTGTGGGAAGACACCAAGGAACAAGATTATCAGTAGAAGTAGAAGACACTAAGGCCAGACCAGATAAAAGTAATCTTTGCTTGACAACTGAATGTACACTTTGATAATCATAGGTCGGTTGTCCAATTGCCGAAGACTCCTATCTACGCAGAATCCCCTTATGGAGCTTCTGGAGGTCACCAGAACACTCACCAGAATACAGGCAGTCCTTGACTTACAACCATTTGTTTAGTGACTGTTCAAACTTGCAACGGCACTGGAAAAAGTGATCTATGACCATTTTTCAAACTTACGACCGTTGTAGCATCCCCATGGTCACATAATCAAAATTCGGATGCTTGGCAACTGGCAGATATTTATGAGAGTTGCAGTATCCCAGGGTCATGTGATCACTTTCTGTGACCTTCTGACAAACAAAGTCAATGGGGAAGCGAGTTTCACTTAACAACCGTGTTAGTAACATAACTGCAGTGATTCACTTAACAACTGTGGTAAGCAAGGTCATAAAATGGGGCAAAGCTCACTGAACAACTGTCTCGCTTAGCAACACAAGTTTTGGGCTCAATTGTGGTCATAAGTCGAGGACTATCTGTAGAATCTTTTACATGTGGTATGAAGTACGATTGTCCTGCTGTCACCTTTACAGCTTGATACAGAGGTGGGATTCAGCAGGTTCTGACCAGTTCTGGAGAACCGGTAGCGGAAATGTTGAGTAGTTTGGAGAACTGGTAAATACCACCTCTGACTGGCCCCGCCCCCATCTATTCTCTGCCTCCCGAGTCCCAGCTGATCAGGAGGAAATAGGGATTTTGCAGTAACCTTCCCCTGGAGTGGGGAAGGAATGGAGATTTTACAGTATCCTTCCCCTGCCATGCCCACCAAGCCACGCCCACCACGCCACGCCCACCAAGCCACGCCCACAGAACCGGTAGTAAAAAAAAATTGAATCCCACCACTGGCTTGATAACTTAGGGGGGATCCCACATGAGCTTCTTGCTCCGATCACTATACAGCTGTGGACTCTGCTCCCTCTTATCTAGGGAGCATTTCTTCATCAGATCCTTCCCACGTGCCATTACATTTTCTTAAAAGGCAAAATTGATTTAAGCCGTGGAATACCCACCTGGATAAGCAAGAGATCATGGAGAATGGTGTCTTCGCTGCTCCCTGGGTGAGGAATGAGTCGACGGATTCCATACAGACGTTTGTTCGGTTCGGTTTCTGAGAGCGAATGGGCTCCCAAGAGGACCTGAAGCGTCCCGTTTTTCCTGCACCAGAGATTGTGGTTAGTGTGAACAATGAGGGCCCCCTATGTTAACAAGTCTCTATCATGCCTCCTTCTCATACTACCGGTTCGGCCCAGTCCGGGCGTACCGGCGGCCACTGCTGGTTCGGAGAACCGGTAGCGGCGGCAGCGCGAGGCTCCGCCCACCCACCCGGACATTACCATTTTCTTGTTTTTAACCCTCTGCGCATGTGCAGAGGGTGAAAAAGCATGCACGACGGTGGCGCGCACGCGCTTCCGAACCGGTAGGGAAGGTAAGTAGATTTCACCGCTGCTTTGGATGATGTCTTCCGTCATTTTTAGATTGATGCATGTTTCAAAATAAATATGGAAATGTAAAGCGTTAAAACCTCAATGGAATCTGTTCAGCTCTGTTCTTGGTTGGCTTGTGATCCTAAACGTAATATAATTACACTTGAAGGGCTTAGTGCTCTCTGAGCTTGGTTGTTTTCTTACAGACGTTTCATTACCCAAACTAGGTAACATCATCAGTGCTAGTGATGATTCAGACAGCACCAAGGACCGTTCATTTCAACCCTGAGCTACAAATATTCTCTTTTGTTAGAATTACAGTTGATCAAGAAGGAAAGTCAAATTAAAGATAAATGGATTAAAAAAGCGAGAGATCTAAGTATACTGAGTCAAAACTAAGTATGACAACTTCTTGAAACTGGTTTCCATATCAGCATATGATATAGCTTGTTAATGATCTAAAAAGTTAATCAAAGGGACCTTATGAGTCAACCAAACTACATATTGTGGTGGTTGAGTTTGCACCATGGGCTAAAGTGTGGCTTATTTACATAAACAGTTTTGCTGAATACACTACATACAGTGTGGCTGTGTTTGCATAACTATGTTTGCCCTCTGAAACAATCAGTTGGAAGACTGCTATCAAGGGGTGACTTGATAGCAGTCTTCCAATATTTGAGGGGCAGCCACACAGAGGAGGAGGTCGACCTATTCTCCAAAGCACCTGCGGGTCGGACAAGAAATAATGAGTGGAAACTTATCAAAGGGAGATCCAACCTAAAACTAAGGAGAAATTTCCTAACAATGAGAACAATTAATCAGTGGAACAACTTGCCTCTAGATAGAAGTTGTGGGTGCTCCATCACTGGAGGTTTTTAAGAAGAGATTTGGACAGCCATTTGTCTGGAATGGTATAGGGCACGGGTGTCAAACTCAAGGCCCATGGGCCGGATTCGGCCCACAATCGCATCTACCTGCATCGCTTCGGCCCGGTCTACCCAATGCAAAGAGGAAACATGCCAGCAGTTTGGGGAGTGGGGTCAAGCTGGCCACGCCCACCCAGATGGCCACGCCCACCCAGTCGGCAACGCCCAGTGAGTGGCGTCAAGCTGGCCACGCCCACCCAGTCAGCCACGCCCGCTCAGCCCCCCCTTGAGGTCAACCACAGTAGTGGGTTCTAAATCCTGTCGCTGCCGGTTCGCGCGCGCGCGCTTCTGCGCATGTGCAGAAGCGTCCCAGGCGGGTGAGCGGAGCCGAACCGGGCTGAACCGGGCCGAACTGGGAGCAACCCACTGCTGAACCACAGCCCTGATGTGGCCCTCAATGAAATTGAGTTTGACACCCCTGGTATAGCAGGTGTGCTTGTGATAAGAATATAGCTATTCAAACTTTAAACATCAAAAGGGAGGGAGGAAGGAGAGGAGGGTGGAGGGTGGGAGGGGGAAGGGACTGTGTCCATGTCTACAAACCAGTAAGATATTACTTAATAATGGATTTGGATATGTTTGTATCTGCCAACATGCATCTTCTTTTTTTCTTTTTTCTTTTTATGGACCAGAATTTCCTCTTCCCTGAACAACTGCCAATAATTAAGGCAGCAGATACAACCAAACAGTTGCCTTCTTTTAGGCAAAGCAATGAATTTCTGTGGTGGGTTATAAGGAGCCGAGGTGGCGGAGTGGTTAAGAGTGCAGCACTGCAGGCGACTTCAGCTGACTGCTAGCTGCAGTTCGGCGGTTCAAATCTCACCGGCTCAAGGTTGACTCAGCCTTCCGTCCTTCCGAGGTGGGTAAAATGAGGACCCAGATTGTTGGGGGCAAGAGGCTGACTCTGTGAACCGCTCAGAGAGGGCTGTGAAGCGGTATATAAGTCTAAGGGCTATTGCTATTGCTATCTGTCTGCCCGCTAATTTCTGAACATTCAAGCTGGTCTAAGGCACAAGAAGAGGCAGGCCTGGTTATATCCCTGGCTGGTGGACCGATTCCCTGCTGTTATACAGAGTGGGGAAAAGAGGCTTATCTGTGTGGAAAATGAGCTTTGCATCTCCGGTCCCCAGAGAAGAAATCCCACACTCACGTTTCCTCCAAGCAATGGGCTGCGCTCAGCACCCACTGAGCAGCGATCAGGAACCCGCCACAGAGATGCTTCCCATCCTCCTGCAGAGCCGCCATGTAAGGCCTGTGATGGGGGGCGCTCTCTGATCCCCCCAGGATACGGCCCCTGGGACGATTCGCTGGGAGGGAGAAAATGCTGTGTTTTAGCCTGCATCCTGGAAAACCACTTCACTGCTGCCCTAAAGCCAGGCAGGAACATGCACAGGACCGCATTTCAATATATAATTGAACAGGTTGGTGGGAAAGGAATATGGAGTTCAAAAATCCCAGTGGCCAACCAATCTATGGTGGAGGAGGACATGAAAATGCTGCAGGATTGGATCAAACACCCCCTTTTCACCCCTTACGCTGGCCCGATTAGATCTGCAATTGGTCCCTGTGCACTTAATTGGCTTTTTCCCCCCAGAAATAAAGTGGGGGGGGGAGAAAGATAATCATCTCTCTTTTGCAGTAGGAAAAAAGCCATCAAATTAGAACTAAATTCACCTTGGCTTTAAAAAAAATGTCCCATCAATCTGCCTAATGCAGAGATGGCCTTGTTTTGCAGATCCAGGAGAACCCTCCCAGCACTGTGTTGGAAAAACATTTTTTCTGCCTTGTTGAAAAAAACAATCCCATGAAAACAGCAACGCAGTCCCTAAAATAGGCTAAAGTATTTTTTTTTTAAAGCCCATTCATCTAGGGAAAAATGACATTTTTAGTTGCATGACAAAGACCCATCAATTTTGCAGTATGCCCCATTTATTCTGGCCTTCACTTTCGTAATATATATATGTATATACCGGTATATACAGTACTGTATATATGTATATATAAAGAAGAGCCACTACCCCCATATTTTGATGAAAGTAAAAGAGTCTGGTATTGGTCTTTGCCCTCTAAATACCACCAACTCTGTTTAGAGATAGACTACCTCCATCCATGGAGGTTCCATTTACTTCTTGGCTGATACACATTACTAGAGAATTTCCTCCATGAATTTGTCAAATTTTGTACAGTTACATTATAGCTTGGGTAATCAAATGATGGGTAAGGAAGGGTATTTAAAGTTTTCAGAGTCCAGGCTTTATGTCTCAATATCAGCACCTCCATAGGATGAAAGAACTGGAGGAAGTGTGTGAGCAAAATTTACACTACAGGTAGTCCTCGATTTATAACAGTTCATTTAGTGACCGTTCAAAGTTACAACAGCACTGAAAAATGTGACATGACCATTTTTCCACGCTTATGACTATTGCAGCATGCTCATGGTCAGATGATCAAAATTCGGATGCTTGGCAACTGGTTCATATTTATGACGGTTACGGTGTCCCGGGGTCATGTGATCACCTTTGCGATTTTCTGACAAGCAAAGCCAATGGGGAATGATTCACTTAACAACTGTGGCAAGAAAGGTTGTAAAATGGAGCAAAATTCACTTAACGACTGTCTCGCTTAGCAACATAAATTTTGGTCTCAATTGTGGTCATAATTCAAGGACTACCTGTATTTTGGAAAGCTCTCTTGCCATTTCTTTTTAAAAACTGAGCTGGCTGTTATTCTTATTTCCCTGGAAGTTCCTTGTAGCTTCCTGTGTGATTTGTGGTTGCAATATTTTTTCCCTCCAGTGAATGCACAACTGCTATATATTTCAAGGTGTGCCATCAGCCCATGCCTGCCATAACTTTCCTTTGCAACTCCTAGCACCAGAGGTGGGTTCCTCCCGGTTCGCACCGGTTCTATAGAACCGGTAGCATACCGCTGGTGACATCATGGAGCCGGTTCTGTCAGTGCCGGTCCGTGGACGCCACCATCTTTTTCTTGGATTTTTTTTTTAATTTTTTAAAAAAATTTTTTTTTATATATATTTTTCTTCTGTGCATGTGCAGAAGCCGAGTCCCCAGCACTGTGCATGCGCCGCCATCTTGTTTTTGGCTTTTTTTAAAAAAAATGTGCGAATTTTCAGCACTGCGCATGCACCTGCGCAGCATGCAATGCGTGCGCAGCCACGCGGCGCAGGAGGAAGCGAACTGGCGGTACGTTAGAACCCACCCCTGCCTAGCACTGCTACTTGCTTAAAATCTCTGTTCTTTTCAAATCCACCAATATGCAAAAGATGGCCTGCTAAATCTAATATCTGCCCCTTCTAAAAAAACCATTATTTGGGGGATACAAATGAAGCCTTCTCTTGCTCATAACTGTTAAAGAACAGAATACTTCAACTATCCAACAAATTAAATCATAAAATAACTACCTAGATTTTAGCTTGCGGTTGCAAAAAATAGTCCCCACAATTTGTTGTTGGTTCAGAAAAGTAGGTGAATTGTATAAACCATAATTCAGCTAACCGTGGGTTAAACCATGGATAAGAAAGATACATCTGAAAAGAGCAGACCCTGTGCTTGCAGGAAAAATGCTAGGAAGGAGAAAAAAAGTAAGATAAACACAACTTTTGAGCTGCAGCAAAAAAGCTACAGTGAGCCAAGTGTAATAAAAGTGTATTAATCAACTCACCAGATACAGAGAAGATGCTCAAGAAAATAATTAAGGGCCAGAAGGAAGAACCAGCCATCTTTAGCTCCCTTTCTTCAGATCTAATGCTGTTTTTTGCCCTACCATGAACTCAGCAGGACTCAATATCAGATTTCCGGGAAGGCCTTTGTTTTATCACTCCCAATGATGTCCTTGACGTCAGCATTTTGCAGCAAAACAAAGAGAGAAATGATAATCCCTGTTATTTGTTTTGGCCTGGAAACCTTTGGAAAGGAACCACTTGAAATATCCCTGAAAGTGAAATTTGAGAAAGTTGTTTGCTTTCAATTTGAACTCTGCCCTTTTGAAGACATTCCTGCAGAGATGTCCCTGGAAGGGGAGGGGGGACAGGGACTCGAATTAGCTTTTCTTTCCCTCCTCCAATAAAGCCTTTTAGATGGGGGGGGGGAGGGGGGTCCAACCTTGGCAACTTTAAGACTTGTGGACTTCAACTCCCAGAATTCTCCCAGAATTCCCACAATACTGGCTAGGGAATTCTGGGAGTTGAAGTCCACAAGTCTTAAAGTTGCCAAGGTTGGACACCCCCTGCTTTAGATGGAGACTCAGGTGAGACAATGCAGATTCTTCTAAAATGTATTATATGTATCAAAGAAAGGTCTTGCTTGCTTGGCCCTAGGATCAGATTGATCCATGTGCCCGGAATGAAACTTATCAAGTACAAAGTTCCTGCACTAGGAAACAGAAACAAAAATATGCAGGCTATCTATTTATTTAATCGATTTATCTGACTGCTTGTCTGGCAAACACAACTCCAGGCCAGAGGTGGGTTCCTACCAGTTCGGACCGATTCTATAGAACCATTAGTAACGTGGCGGCATGGGTTGCTAGAACCGGTAGCGACCCACGCGTGCCACGCCCCTGAACCGGTTCTTTCGGAAGCACCATAGGCACCACCTTTTTGTTTTTTGCTTCTGCGCATGCGCAGAAGCTTTTTTTAAGCACTGTGTGTGTGCAAAGCGTGTGCAAAGTGCACTGCGCATGCGTGAAGTGTGCCCACGCGGCGCGACACTGAGCGAACCGGCAGCGAGGAAAACCAGAACCCACCCTTGCTCCAGGAAGCTAACATGAAAAACCATATATGTGGGTATGCACTGATATCCTGCCTTCATTATTTTTATAAATAACTCAAGCCAGTGAATATATCTAAAAATCTTTCCTCCTCCTATTTTCCCCACAACAACAACCCTGTGAGGTGGGCTGGACTGAGTGAGTGACTGGTCCAAAGTCACCCAACTGGCTTTCATGCCTAAGGCGGGACCAGAACTCACAGTCTCTTGTTGATTGGCCCAAAGTCACCCAACCAGCCTTCATGTCTAAGTTGGGACTAGAACTCCTAGTTTCCTCGTTTGTAGTCTGGTGCCTTAAATACTAGAGAAATACTAAATATTAATAAGGAAAGAATGACAGTGTAACAATGGTTCCAGAGGTGGGTTCCTCCTGGTTCGCCCGAACCGGTAGCGACCCGCTAGTGACGTCACAATGATGTCACGGATCTGGTTCGGTCGGTGCCGGTCCGTGGGCGCCGCCATCTTTTTAAAAAATTTTTAAAATTTTTTAAATTTTTTTTAAAAAAAATTTAAATTTTTTTTTCTTCTGCGCATGCGCAGAAGCCGAGTTTCTGGCACTGCGCATGCATCGCCATCTTGTTTTTGGCTTTTTAAATTTTTTTAATTTTTTTTATTTTTTTGCACTGCGCATGCGTGCGCCGAGGTGCAGCCACACGGCGCAGCCACGCGGCGCAGGAGGAAGCGAACCGGCAGCGAGGTAAGTTAGAACCCACCCCTGAATGGTTCCCCCACTCAAGATAACCCCCCTAAAAAACAGAGACCTGCTGACTCTCAAGGCCTGGAGGACATCCAGCTCTTCAAAACTTACAAAAGATTGTTTGATGGAAATTGAATTTTTATATGTTATATAAATAAAATAAATAAAACATGAAAAAAAAAACCTTACAAAAGATGTTGGGTGAGGGAAACTGGTTTGGAGAGATCGCTTGTGAAAACAATCTTGGAATGATTCTCGGTAACCAACAAAATGTGAGCCAACTGTGAAATGTGGTTGGCATAAAGACAAAAGCAATCTTAGGCTGTGTCAACCGAAAAAAAGCTCCAAATCTCAGGAACTAATCATTGCATTTTATTTCACAGTGATTAGTCCTCAAGACAGGGGTGATGTCCAATTCTGAACACTATAATTTTAAAAGGCTTTTGGACGCACAAATACCATCAGGGAAGGACAATAAAGATGATTGGGAGAAAGTTGTCCACAGGATCTGGTCAGAAAAATTTTAAAAAATGGTGTGGTTGATGCACATAAAAGCAGATGGAACTATCTTGACTTTTTTGACCCTCCTCCATGGTTATCCCTGATCAGGAGTCTAGAAAGTAAGCCAGATCATAGAGGTAATTTCATATAATAATTAAGGACCTGGGGCTAGAAACCAGGGGGCTATGAGTTCTTGTCCCACCTTTGGCATGAAAGCCAGCTGGGCGATGCTAGGCCATTCACTCTTTCTCAGCCCAACCTACCTCACAGGGTTGTTTTTGAGAAATAGGAGGAGGAAGAAGTATTAGGTATTTTGCTGCCTTGAGTTCTTTATATAAACACAGAATATAAAATGAAAAATAAATAAAAACCAAGACACAATTAAAGCATCAAGGAATGTTCTTGATAAAGAATGGTTTGAAAGGAGATATGATTAGCACCTCCTGGAATCAGAATAAATGTACAGAATAAAATTGAGCAGAGGTGGCGCAGTGGTTAGAGTGCAGCACTGCAGGCTACTTCAGCTGACTGCTAGCTGCAGTTCGGCGGTTCAAATCTCACCGGCTCAAGGTTGACTCAGCCTTCCATCCTTATGAGGTGGGTAAAATGAGGACCCAGATTGTTGGGGACAATATGCTAACTCTGTAAACCGCTTAGAGAGGGCTGTAAAGCACTATGAAGCGGTATATAAGTCTAAGTGCTATTGCTATTGCTAAAAGCGTTTTAGCGGTGGGAGCAACCATTTCTTGGGGATATTTTTGTTTGCACAACTTAAGTCTAAAAAAAGCTCTTCCGATTTCTAGATCAAGTTTCATTTCCTTTTGTGTGCGTGTGTGGCTGAACTGAGAATTCCCACTCAAAGTTTTTGACAAGGATGAACACCACCCAAGATTGAAGATTAAAGTCAGAACAAATATTTATTGGACTTCCATTTCTAAAGAAATAAACCTCACTCCTAGAATTACTGCCTTACCTTGGCTAAAGAACAGTATTGTGAGACTCAAAAGTTGCTGAGCTAAAAAGACTCAGAGGTGCTAACAGAAGATAAAGTTTTCTTGATGTCAGCCGTGATCCACAGAGACGGAAATGTTCTTTCACAGCTTTCTTCCTCAGAATGCTTCCATTATATTCTTAGGGTGGATATTAATCCTAAAGAAAATGTTGTGAAGAAGTAAATTGGCCAAGTCTTTATTGGCCAAGTGTGATTGAACAGACAAGGATTTTGTCTCTGGTGCATAAACTCTCAATGTGCATACAAACATCAAAGTGAAAAACTGTAAATCATAATCCCAAGATACAATCATAAATCATAAGATACAACCAACAAAGTGATAGTCATAAGATACCAATAAGAGTAGGTAATAGGAAAGATGAGAAGGATAATAGCAATACAGCCCTACTACCATGGGTAAATATCTTAGGCATAAAACAGTGCTGTAGGAATTACTGGTAGGTGTTCAGCAGAGTGATGGCATGGGGGCAAAGCTGTGTCTAGTTGTTTTGGCCTACAATGCCCTATAGCAGTGTCCTGAGGGGAGGAGTTGAAACAGTTTGTGTCCAGGATGTGAGGGGTCTATAGATATTTTCTCAGCCCTCTTTCTGGCTCATGCAGTATACAGGCCCTCAATGGAAGGCGGGCTGGTTGCAATTGTTTTTCTGCAGTCCTAACTATCTGTTGAAGTCTGTACCTGTCCTGTTTGGTTGTGTTACCAAACCACACAATTATAGAAGTACAGATAACAGATTTAATAATTCCTCTATAGAACTGTATATCAGCAGCTCCTGGGGCAGTCTGAGCTTTCTGAATTGGCACAGGAAGACATTGTATTTTAGGCTGAATTGGCAATGGAAGAAACCCTTTGTGACTTCATCAGGGTTGACCTCAGCCTTGCATTTTCCATGACAGAGGTTTACTCAAATATATTTTCTTCAAACAAGGATTTAAGAAAAATCTCACCAAAATGAAAAATCTCTTTTGAGCTTTGCTACCAATCCATAGGTGACTTGAAAAGCAAAAGAGACCCAAGTTTACCCAATCAGTTACTACTACTACACTGAGTAGACATTGTAGGAGGAGAGTTGGGTTAGTTAGTCTATGGTTCCCAGTTGGCTGTGGAATTCTGAGGGTTGAAGTACACATATCTTAAAGTTGCCAGGGTTGAGAAACATTGGTTTATAGTGACATGAAATCAGGAGAAGTCTGGAAGCATCTTGTTCAGCTAACTAATTTTATTAAAAAGCAGCTCATGAAAACAGGTTGAAGATCATCAATGAGCAATAAGGAGAAATTTCCTGACAGTGAGAACAATTAATCAGTGGAACGGCTTGCCTCCAGAAGTTGTGAGTGCTTCAACACTGGAGGTTTTTAAGAAGAGATTGTCCGGAATAGTATAGGGTCTGCAGCTTGAGCAGGGGGTTGGACAAGAAGACCTCCAAAGTCCTTCCAACCCTGTTATTCTATGTTCTATGTTAAAAGCTTCTGCCTTTTAATACCATTTGTCAGTTGAAAAAAAGTTGCTACTAGACTCCTCCTGATTTATTCTACTCTGTGTCACTAGATGGTGCTAATCCTTTGTCAGCAAGACCTGACTACAAATTTCTGAAGAAAATTGTAAAGAAAACAAGATTCTGTGTGGTATCACCTCCTGACTTCTGAATTACTGAATTACTGGGAAGATCTCGTATGTGGAATAATTTTCTCAGACTGATTTATAGTTTTAGGTGCCTGGGATACCCCTTGGTCATTATAGGGAAATGGAACTTCCATGTACAAAAGCTTTCTACCTCTGAGTCAAACATGCTAGGGACCAAGAGTAGAGGAAAAACATTGTTGAATATGCATTGATTTATTTTACTGGGTTCGATCCAATCCCTTTGCTATCAATTTGGATGAGTGGCTCCTTTACAAGCAGTCCTCGTTTAGTAATCACAATTGGGACCAGCAACTCGGTCATTAAGCAAAGCGGGCGCTAAGTGAAACCGCAACTGTGGTTATCATCTTACTTTTGCGTTCCTTTGATTTACAGGCCTGTGAAGGTTGTTAATCTCAGGACTGGTTGCAAAGTTTTTTTTTTCATCACTGTGGTAATTGTGAATGGTCACTAATTTAGGTAGTCGCTAAATAAGGACTAATGATAATTTTACTGAACTAGCTCAGGTCAAACTAACAGGGGTCTTGGGGAGGGTTGCAAATCCAAAAATCCAAATTTAAAAAGAAGGATGTCAAGGGCTGGTGATCTGTAGTCGAAGATATTTGATAGAGCAAGGAATGGGGTTTGGAATTTGCACCCATAGAAATGATCCCATTCTCCCCCTTACAAATGAACCAAGGCAAACAGTGGGTCTCCCCACCATCCACCCACCCACCCTGGCTTCTTTTGAAATGTCCCAGAATGCTGGCTCCATCTTTTTAATCAATCCCACTGTTGCTAAGCAACCAGGCTGGCCATCTTCCAGGGAAACCGGCCTGCCACACAAGACACGCCCCCCCCCTTCGCTTCCACCCGGCGATCGGGGTTGATCTTGGTTTTAATATAAACCTTTTCCCCTGGGTTTTGTCTCAAATGCTTCATAGGGCAACTGATCAAGCACATTGTTGAGAAGATGCCTCTGGGGAAAAGAAAAAAGGTGTGATCACAGATAAAAATGCCAGCCTGGACCATTGATTGATCCTCAGCACAACCAGCCTAGAACTGCAAAAAATGTAGGATGATTTGTAGCTGGGTTGTCAGCCTGCATGACCATCCAGAAAGAATTGAGATCACCAGAATAAAGGGTGGATTTGCTTAGAGGGTCTTCTGTGGAATACAAAATTAACCCTGGATATTGAAAATCAGGCTCCTTGGAATCCAATCTTGGGAGGGGGAACTTATCTGAAGCAAGACACCACACTTGGAATATTGCGTCCAGTTCTGGTTAACGCAATACAAAAAAGACACCGAAACCCTAGAAAGAATGCAGAGAAGAGCAACAAAAATGATTTTGTCTGAAGGCTAAATCGTATGATGAATGGTTGAAGGAGCTAGGTGTGGTTGAGGGAGCCTAATGAAGAGAAGGATTGAGGGGACATTATAACCGTCTTCCAATACTTGAGGTGCTGTCACAGAGAAGAGGGGATTGACTTATTCTCAGAGGTGGGTTCCTGCCGGTTCGGACCGGCTCTATAGAACCGGTAGTGGGAATTTTCCCCCGCTCGGCGAACCAGCAGTGATGGCCGCAGGGGTGAGTTCTAACTTACCTCGCTGCCAGTTCGCTTCCTCCTGTGCCACATGGGCGCCCCTCGTGGGCGCACGCGCGCTTTGTGCGCGCATGCGCAGTTCTGAAAAATACGAAAAAAAATTCAAAAACAAGATGACGACGCATGAGCAGTGCCGGAAACTTGGCTTCTGCACATGCGCAGAAGAAAAAAAACCAGGAAAAAATTTCCCAAAAAAATTTCCCCCAAAAAAATTTCAAAAAAAAAAAAAAATCCCCCCCAAACAAATCCAAAAAAAAAGATGGCGGTACCCATGGACTGGCACTGACAGAACTGGTTCCGTGACGTCACCGTGACATCACCAGCGGGTCACTACCAGTTCGGGCGAACCGGTGCGAACCGAGAGGAACCCACCTCTGGATGGCCGGCTGGACATGCCCCCAAACCGGTTCTCTCTGCGGGGCCGTAGGCGCTGCCATCTTGTTTTTTGCTTCTGCGCATGCGCAGAAGCTGTTTTTTGCTTCTGCGCATGCACAGAAGCTTGGTTTTTAGCACTGTGCATGCGATCGCACGCCGTGCAAGGCGCGTGCCCACGTGGCACGTAAGGAAGCAAACCGGCAGCGAGCTAAGTTAGAACCCACCCCTGCTTATTCTCCAAACCACCAGAGGGCAGGACAACAAGTAATGGGTAGAAGCTTGTTCCAACCTAGAAGTAAGGAGAAATTTTCTGAGAATTAATGAGTGGAATACTTGCCTCTTGAGGTTGTGGGTGCTCCATCACTGGAGATTTTCAAAAATAGACAGGACAACCATTTGACTGGGATACTATAAGGTCTCCTGCCTTGAAAAGGGGATTGGACAAGAAGACCTCCAAGATCCCTTCCAGCCTTATAATTCTATGTTCTATATTTTAACCCAAGACTCTGTTTGATATCCTGTGAGGTTATCAAACAAAGTTTAGGTTGAAACTTCTCATTACCATATGGAAATGTGTGGACAGAAAATCCATGCTCACCCAAAATCACACACCCACACATATACACAATTCAGAATCGATGGGGCTGATGATTGTATCTTCAAAATCCAGGGTGCCACTTCTAGAAATAGCCAGGGGTATTTTGCTCTTCTGATCCCCCTATTCAGTTGCCATGGAGACTGAATATACCTGGATATGCAAAAACACCTTGATTATAAAAGCAATGGCTCTTGGAAAATGTCTGGATCCTGAAGCTAAGCAGGATTGGGGCTTGTTGGTAATTGTATGGGAGACCTAGCCTGGTAAGTCAATACACCACCAGAAGAAGATGATGGCAAGCCACTTCCACACTGTTGTCATGAAAGCTACACACACCTGTCTATTAAATCACCAGGAGTCAAACTTGAGATGAAAATGAATTTTATGGTCTCAAAAACAGCCTGTCACAACTTGATGAATGCCACTGCAGAACCTCCCCGTAGAGAGAGATTATTTAATAATAATGGAAACTATCAGTGGGAGTTCTCCCACAATCAGTAAAAAAAAAAAACCTGAACATGATAACAAATCTGACAATTGTAAAAACAACAGAAAGTCAAAGAGAAACCAAGAAGTCTGTCGGTAGAGGTTGGAGGAAAAAGGTAAGAGGTTTTGTAGACTGTTTCTACACATAGGGTTTTTAATTTACGTACCCTTCTCCTTTCCAGCCTACAGAACATATTTCTCCATAAATTTTACTTATCTGAAATTCTTCGGTTTTGTGGGAGCTTGTCCAAATGATTCATTCCTGCCTGGGTGTTGAAACCTGACAATAACCAAGGCAATGCTTGTAGATAGAACAAAGATAAATTAAAATGAAATAAGTTGTTGCGTAATATTATAAACTTTAGATGGTTTGACACACAGAACTAGGCACTGATAGATAAATCCAGAATAACTTATTAATGGAGGTGTACATTTCATGGTTATAAGTGTAATTCAACTTTAATTCCAATACAAATGTACACATTCAGTTAGAAATTGCAGCATTAGATAAAATTCAACATTCAGCTTCTATAAACCAATTTTTTTTTTTAAACCTGGCAAGTTTAAGTATGTGGAACTGGTTGAAGAATTCTGAGAGTTGAAGTCTACGCATCTTAAAGTTGCTAACTTTGAAAACATTGTTCTATAAGGTGAAAGTTATGTGCTTAAACTTTGGTGCTAAACAATGAATTTTCACTATGAACCCAACATTTTATAGACAATATGTAGTATTCGCCTAAATAATATTTAGGAAATTGGATAAGTATGATGGACCTCCACGCCTTCTGACAATCTGCCAGACGGCTTGATAGAAAAGCAGAGATCAGCAGATGGACTCAGAAAAACTGTTTTGTCATTATGAGAAATGTTTAGGAAATACCGTCTTTGTTTCCTTTAACACTTTATTGTTTGTATTTGATTGGGAATTTGTTTTACTGAAATCAATAAAAAAAGAAAATGGATTTAAGGATTCCTGCAGGGTAACTATTGTTAGTCCAATACTTAAAATCAATTTTTACACCAAAGTTACGCTTATATTTTAAAATATTTTAATGGTTCTGTCAATAGAATGGAATTTTTTTTTGAAAGGAGGGGAATGAGGAATGTATTAGCTTTTTGAGTGGCAGGCCAAAGGCCATATCCAAAAAGTATGTAGAAAGAGGGAAGAAACTGGATCAGACCAAGAAAAAACTAATGTTACTTATATTGTGTAATTAAAAGTAATTTATTTGAATACAATTAATATGGCAGCGGGGTATACTCAGGAACATTTACTTATTTGTTTATCAAATTTAGAAACTGCCCATCTCCCTCACAGAGTCTAAGCAGGATTGGATGTGGTGAAAACTGGATAGGAGACCACGAGGAAATCTGAGGGAAGTTGGTTAGACTGCAAGCAAAAAAAAAAAAAAAATCTGGAAGAAGGGAACCAGCGGTGGGTTGCTCCCGGTTCTGTGAACCGGTAGCGGCGGCGGCAGCGGGAGGCTCCGGCCACCCACCCGGGATGCTTCTGCGCATGTGCAGAAGCGTCGCGCACGCGCACTCACGAGTGAACCGGTAGCAATGGGGTTTAGAACCCACTACTGAAGGGAACTATTTAGCACTATTGCCAAGAAAACAAAATAAATGTGCTCTGTAATCTTCAGGTATTGAACTTGACTTGAGGACATCAAAATGTAAAAAATAAGCAGTGCCCTACTGGACCTCTGCCCCATCTAGTCCAGCAATTTGATCTCACAGTAACCCTCCAACTGCACGATGAAGCCTAGCAGATAGCCT
>QLTV01002258.1:1766857-1777830 GCA_003457575.1 Thermophis baileyi
AAAAAAAAAAAAATCTGGAAGAAGGGAACCAGCGGTGGGTTGCTCCCGGTTCTGTGAACCGGTAGCGGCGGCGGCAGCGGGAGGCTCCGGCCACCCACCCGGGATGCTTCTGCGCATGTGCAGAAGCGTCGCGCACGCGCACTCACGAGTGAACCGGTAGCAATGGGGTTTAGAACCCACTACTGAAGGGAACTATTTAGCACTATTGCCAAGAAAACAAAATAAATGTGCTCTGTAATCTTCAGGTATTGAACTTGACTTGAGGACATCAAAATGTAAAAAATAAGCAGTGCCCTACTGGACCTCTGCCCCATCTAGTCCAGCAATTTGATCTCACAGTAACCCTCCAACTGCACGATGAAGCCTAGCAGATAGCCTTCAGGGGTAGTCACACTGCCATCAATAACCACTGATCCCCAGGACTTCCATGAAGTGCTCCAATCCATTTTTAAAACCAGCCAACCTGGTAGGGAATTTCAAAATTTAATTGCAGGTAGTCCTTGACTTACAACCAGTGGTGGACTGCTGCTGGTTCGGACCGGTTCAAGTGAACCGGTAGTTCTGACAATCAGCTGGCCCCGCCCACCCGCCCCTGCCCTATCCTGTCCTATATTTCCTTCTTTCTTGCTCAGCTGATTTGCGCGGCACAGCTGATTTCCGCACCTCCGCTGTTCTACTTACCAGGGCTGCCTTAGAAGGTAAGCAGCTGAGCTTCAAATTGCTGTATTTTGAACGCCGCGCGCAAGCGCATTAGGCGCGCGATCACCGAACCAGTTGTTAAACCGGTTGTAGCCCACCACTGCTTTTATGGCCGCAGGGAGGGAATGTTCTGATCACATCAAACTCTTTGGTTTCCCATATCTCTTCTCTGAATGGCAAGACTTTATTGAGTCTTTTCTCTTTTTAGACAGAGAAGTGGGTTTGCCCTCATTTGCTGCTTAAGATATTTTTAGCTTTGCAAATCTAAATGCAGCGCACACATATCCTGAACAAATGTATCGGGAATGAATGAAACTGAATCTTGCATTTCTTTAGGTGTGCTTTAGGGGGAGCTCTTGATTAGTAGTAGCTCCCAACTCTAAAGGATAAGCTTTGTGAGCCACTTGCTTTGGTTCTGATGAATTTTTGACCATTCTCCTTAAAATGTTATGATCCTTTGGTGAGAGAACTGGGCCAAGGCTCAGCAATGTTATTGGCTTTTAAATTGAGCTGTTCTTATACCGTATATAGCTTGGAGTAGTATATAGATAGTCCTTGGTCATGGGATCAAGTGATCGCCATTTGCGACTTTCCCAGCTGACTTCTGACAAGCAAAATCAATAGAAGCCAGATTTGCTTAACAACTGTATTATTCATTTAACAACTGCAGTGATTTATTGATTTATTTGTAAAATTCATTGGCTGCCCATCTTACCACAGGGTGTGGGTGGGTTACAACAATTTTAAGCCCTGGTGGCTCAGTGGGTTAAAGTGCAGTATTGCAGGCTAACTCTGCCCACAGCCTGGAGTTTGATCCTGACAGGCTCAAGGTTGACCAAGCCTTCCATCCTTCAGAGGACCCAGATTGTTGGGGGCAAGATGCTGACATTTGTAAACCTCTCAAGAGAGTGGTGTAAAGCACTATGGAGAGCTGTATATAAGTCTAAATGCCATTGCTATTGCTACAATCTTAACAAATTGCTTAACAATTGTGGCCAAAAAGGTTGAAATTCTGGTCCCAATTGTGGTCATAAGATGAGGACTACCTGTATGTCTTGTGTAAAAAAATATTTCCTTTTGTCTGCCCTGGTTTTTCAGGGAGTCAGTTTCATTCTGTATTCTTTGTTTCTAATTAGGAGAAAATAGTTTCTTCTTGTCCATTTTATTCACCCCATGCAGAATTCTGTACACCTTAATCTTGATGCCTCTCATTTGCCTGTTTTCTAGACTAAAATGGCCCCAATATCACTATCTTTCTTCATTTTTATCTTGTTTGTTAAATACAGTTAATATGACTACTTCCCAAGCATTTAATAACATTCTTCTGTATCACCTATTTCCCTTTTTATGACTCTGTAATCCCTTGATTTGGGGTAGAGTTGGGGCGATTGGATGGAGTTGAGCATTTACTGGCCGGATGCACTTCCTGACACCATGTGGAGTTCACAGCAGATATTTTTCTTTGCACCCTGAGAGAGAAACATCTGCCGCTACCTAGGATTGAACTCGCAACCTCCCAAGTGGGAGACAAGTGTCTTCACCACACTGCTCTTTCTTCTTTGTCTCCTAAAAAGTTACAATTCACAGGCAGCTTTTGAGAAAGGCGCACCCTTTGGAAGACTACATGTGGTCCCAAGATCTGCAGCTTTCTGTCCAGAATCACCTGATAGTGAGATAGGCAGCATATAAATTAAATAAATAAAATTCTGAACTATTCTCTTTTAAATACTTTCTGACCTGCTGCTTCTCTCCCCATTTACCATCACAGATATATTTTAAAAGATTGAGATAACAGCACAGTACCCCGCCCCCCCCCAAAAAAAGATATAAAAGCTTCTTTTCAAAATCAGAACAGATATAGTAGGCTGAATAATGTTGCCTTCATTTCTGTTGTTGTTTTCATTCTCAGTGATGTAAAGTAAAACAGATTTTAATTTCTTTCAAATGTGCTCTTGATTTGTGCTTCCCCTAATTAAAAGCTGTCTGAACCACCAACTGATTGAGAAAGATGATTCTGTATATTTGCACCGAATCATGGGAGGAAATAGTTGAGGAATTTCCTGACAGAGAGAACAATTAATCAATGGAACCCCTTGCCTCCTGGAATCCTGGGTGCTCCATTGCTGGAGGTTTCCAAGAAAAGATTGGACAATCATTTGTCTAGGATAGAAAAAGAACTCCTGCCATGGGCAGGGGTTTGCACTAGACCTCCAAGTTCCCTTCTACCCTATCATTCTGTGAAAATTTGAATGTGATGGTGATTTCCCTTCCTATGTGCTTCTTCTTTTTTCAAGTCCTAGTATTTCCACCCAGCAAATAATTGTCTTAGAAAAAGGCAGGGAAACCAAGAGGGATATGTAACATCAGACATTTGATCTTGGAGAGTTGTTTAAAAGTTGAAATGTAGCAAGAAGAACAAGAGTATTTCTGAGCATGTACAAAATATAATCTTTTCCCCTAAGAAAACATTACCAATCATGGCAATCCTGGCTTTCACAGGAACAGACGATACAGGTAATCCTCAACTTACGGCCACAACTGGGATCACAACTACCATGTTTACCTGAAAATAGGACCCGCCCCGAAAATAAGCTCTAGCCCGATTTTCACACCTGTGCCGAATATAAGCCCTACCCCTAAAGTAAGCCTTACTCTGAATGGGCCGGCCACCCATTCTGTCTGGTTGCTGCTGACACGAGGTGGGTGGGACGGGTGCCGCAGCCACAAAGTGAGGTGGTGGTGGGGTGTAGGATGAAGCGAAGTGGGGGAGTGGAGGACAAAGCCCCAACAGTATCCTTGGCTGCCCGGCCTGCAGAGCCCTGATGCTGGCACAGTGAGTGGAGTTAGTGGCCACGGCACCCCTCCCCCACCTGCCTCGTGCCTCAGCACCGGTGCATCACTCAGCCTCCTGCTCTGTTGCGGTGGCGAGCAAGGAGAAGAAGCTTCGTCTTCCACCCACCCCCTCGTTTCATCCTCCACCCCACCCCACCCCACCCGCCTTGCCTGCTGCTCTGTTGCAGCGGCAAAAAAATAAGACCTACCCCAAAAATAAGCCCTGGTGCTTATTTTGTGTACCCAAAAATATAAGACTGGGTCTTATTTTCCGGGAAACATGGGTACCATTGATAAGCAAACTAGTTGTTAAGTGAATCATGCCTAATTTTACAACCTTTTAGGCTAAGGGTGTTAAGCAAACCACAGCAGCTGTTGTGTGAATCTGTCTTCCCACATTGACTCTGCTTGTCAGAAGCTGGCTGGGAAGGTCACAAATGGCGATCACATGACCCCAGGACACACCAACCATTATAAGTACACGCCAGTTGCCAAGTGCCTTAATTTTGATCATTTTTGGTCCTGACTATAGTCCTGTAATTCCTGGCAGCATTCTGTTTAAATACAGGTAGTCCCCTACTTACAACCAGCATTGAGCCTAAAATTTCTATTGTTAAGTGAGACATTTGTTAAGTGAGTTTTGCCTCATTTTACAACCTTTCCTGCCACAGTTGTAAGTGTATCACTGCAATTCTTCAGTTAGTAACACGGTTGTTAAGTGAATCTGGCTTCCCCATTTACTCTGCTTATCAGAAGGTCATAGAACCGTGATGGCAAACGTATGGCACGTGTGCCGGAAGTGGCACACAGAGCCATTTCTCCCGGCACGCGAACCATTGCCCGGCTCAGCTCCACTGTGCATGCGCCTCCCGCCGGCCAGCTGATTTTCGGCTTCTGGGAGGCTGTTTCCAGACTTCTGGGAGGCCCGTTTTTTGCCCTCCCCAGGCTCCGGAGGCTTTCCTTGACCCTCCAGGAGGGCGAAAACGGCCTCCCCCGGGCTCTGGAGGCCCTCCGGAGGCCGGAAACAGGCCCATTTCTGGACTTCCGATACTTCTGGTAGGCCCATTTTTCACCCTCCCCAGGCTCCAGTGGCTTTCCTCGAGCATCCAGGAGGGCGAAAATGGCCTCCCCTGGGCTCCGGAGGCCCTCCGGAGGCCGGAAACAGGCCCGTTTCCGGACTTCTGGTAGGCCCATTTTTTGCCCTCCCCAGGCTCCAGAGGCTTTCCTCGAGCCTCTGGGAGGGTGAAAACGTCCTCCCCCAGGCTGCGGAGGCCCTCCAGACTTCCAGTACGTCCGGTAGGCCCGTTTTCCGGGAGGGCAAAAACGGCCTCCCCCAGGCTCTGGAGGCCCTCCGGAGGGGGCAGGGGGAGTGCAGGGGGGTCACGTGCGCATGCATGGGGGAGCACGGGGGGTTGCGTGCGCATGCGTGGGGGTGGGGCATGCAGAGGGTGGGTGTCACACATGCATTGCATTATGGGTGCTGGCATGTGTGTGCTTTCGGCATGCGCGTGCTTTTGGCATGCGAAGAGAAAAAGGTTAGCCATCACTGTCATAGAAAGTGATCACATGACCCTGGGACACTGCAGCTATCATAAATACAAGTCATTTGCTAAGCAAATGGGGAAGGCTGCAATGGTCGTAGGTGTGAAAAATGAAGTCACTTTTTTCAGTGTCGTAACTTCGAACAGTCACTAAATGAATTGTTGTAAGTCGACGACTAGCTGTACTAACCAGACCTAACCTGCTTTAAACTTCTAAGCTCAGAGTCATCCTAATGGTTGCCATTTTCTGACCCTAAAAATAATAGAAACTTTTAAATTATTATTAGTTTCAGAAAATTGCATTTACCCAAGAGCTGAAGCATATTTTCACACTATCATCAAGCATTTCTGTATCACGTCCATTTTGCACATTTGAACCCAGTCATTAAATTGGAGTTAGGATGGAGCGGCCATAAGCATTTTATCCTTTTTCTCTAGCATTTCTCAATTGCTTCGGTGAGTATCGTTTAATTATTTAAGTGTCCCCAGATATATAATTCCTGCAAGGCAATGCGCAGAATTAAACTGGGCGGCCTGTTGTACAGAAAATGTGGAATGTACCACCAAAGCTAATATCTTACCGCATCCGTCTTTAAAGGGTTTTTTTCTTTTTAAATTTAATTTCCTAGTGAACTGCTTTACATTTCCACATGATTTGGGGGACATCGTAAAGAAATGGCAGTTTACTGATCCTTCAACTCCAAAGTCCCTCCTTTCACCTAGTTACACTCAGTGGGTTCTTTTGATGCTTTTTGACATGGAAAAAGCTTGTCAGGGCTTAGTAGGAAGGTTAGAGGAGAAACACTATCTCAGATGTCTCCTTCCAAGGTCAGAGCCCTCTTCCTGCCATCACAGGGGATAATGTGACAATCTGTGGCTCCTGGGTGCTGCCCCAGGACCTTTGAATGACAGCTTAAACATCATCAAAAACATTGATTCACGGTACATTATGAGAAAACAGCTGGTTAAAATAGTATACTTTTTTTTTTAAAGAATATACTGCACACTTGCATATGACATTAAAATAGCCTTTTCAAGAGGGGAAGTGTGAACACGTTATTAGAAGAAATGTTTAAGCCAGTTTGAAAGAGCTCCAGAGGAACATCCCTGAGAAACCTCAGCCTCACATCATCCACCCACCCACCCCACCTCATTAATTGTATTAGCAAGCTTATCAGCAGGATCTCCAAGACATTTTGGGGCAATATTGCACAAATAAAAATGGTCCTCGATGTAACCTGACAACACATCATTTTGAAGAGAAGAAATTAACACACACACACACACACACTTTGAAGTGAATGAAGAAAAATGATTAGGGAGCTGGAGGCTAAGGCATACAATGAATGGTTGCGAGAACTAATCTAACGAAGAGAAGGACCAGGGATGACATAATAGCTCTCTTCCAATATTTGAGGGGCTGTCACAGAGAAAGGGGGTTGGGGTTTGACCTATTCTCCAAAGCACTTGAGGGCAGAACAAGAAGTAACGGATGGAAAATTATCAGAGATCCAGCCTAGAACTAAGGAGAAATTTATTGACAGTAAGAACAATTAATCAGTGGAACGGCTTGCCTTCGGAAGTTGTGGGTGCTCCATCAACAGAGGTTTTTAAGAAGGAATTGGACAGCCATTTGTCTGGAATAATATAGGCCCTATATTATAGGGTCTCCTGCTTGAGATTTACAGGGGTGTCAAACTGGCGGCCCGTGGGCCGGATCCATCACATGCAGGCCACGCCCACCCGAGCTCCGTGAAGGGGAAATACATCACAATACATCACGTGACTGCAATGTGACGCCACGAGTTTGACACCCGTGGACTAGATGATCTCCAAGGTCCCTTCCAACTATTCTGTTATAGGAACCAGGAAGCAGTGTGAAAACTGCAAAAATTTGTGCCAGGAGTTCTTTCAGAGCTGTTCCATAGAAACATGTTTTAGTAGTCAAGCTCAGATGTAACTAATACATGAATAACAAAATTCAGATTTGATCAGACTGAGTTGCAAGAAGATTAGCAACCTAAACCAGGGGTGGGCTTCAAAAATTTTAGCAAGGGGTTCTCTGCCTGGTTGCAGGGTGGGTGTGGCCATGGTGGGCGTGGTCTAGTCGGCCTCCTGCACCATGGCCAGGGGGGTGGACGTTTTTGCCCTTCCCGGGCTCCAGAGGCTTTCCTCGAGCCTCCAGGAGGGCGAAAACGGCCTCCCCAGGCTCTGGAGGCCCTCTGGAGGCCCTCTGGAGGCCGGAAACAAACTTCCAATAGGCCCGTTTTTCGCCCTCCCCAAGCCTCCGTGCGTGCCCTGCACTTACCTGCATCCAAAACGGGCCGTGTGGGGACTCCTGGGAGGGGCGGGGCGGGGCAGGCAGGGCCAGCCAGGAGTGGGATTTGGGGGTTCTCCAAACTGCACAGAATCTTAGCTAGAGGTTCTCCCGGACCCCTGCGAACCCCCAGCAGCCCACCCCTGACCTAAACTATAATTCATGAAAGCTTATACCTTTTAATAAAATACGTTACCCTGTAAAGTTGTTACCAAGCTCCCAATTTCCAGTCTAAATTGGTACTGTAATTCTTAATCTAACACAATGTCGTGATATGTGTACAAAATGTCATAAGAATCAAATACAATAATGGTGTATTACCTACTAAACTTTTTTGAATTACTAGCAGTTTTGCATGCCAACACCCAGATAGGATTATTAAGAAGCTGTCTTTTTAATGGCTTTATTCACACCTTAACCTGGCTACTGAATTAACCTTTTTTTAAAAAAAAATTTACAGAATGAATTGTATTCTTTCTTTCAGCTCTCTGCAAGCTTTTTTTAAACCAAGGGCCACACTCGATCTTTGAGGGCTGAGCTGCAGATGGAACAAAACCTTTCTGAACCCTGGGCAGGATTAAGGCCCAAAATGACATTTGATGGCCCTTTGCTTCAGTTTCAAAGCGTGTCAGTAGAATATCATTGCTTTAATTACTGTTCAGCGGAATCTTCCTAAGTATGTGTAATTAATTGTATTTAATAATCCTTCTGTTCACACAAGAGTGGACAGTCAGGTAGCAGCTTTTGGACCGAGATGAGGAGGTGGCACTTAAATTTTCAGGGGTCTCACAAAACTCTGGGGTCAATGGTTAGCCTACTGCAGGGACTGGTGCCACTAACCTAGCTCTTTCCTAGCTCTTTCCTGGCCCCCTTCTCCTCCTTTCTCTTTTCCTTTATCAACCTGCCATTATACATTTCTCATCGCCTGGGCCAGGGGTGGGTTCTAACTTACCTCGCTGTCGGTTCGCTTCCTCCTGTGCCGCGTGGCCGCGCCTCGTGGGCGTGCACGCGCAAAGCGCAGTGCCAAAAAATCTGAACCCCCCCCCAAAAAAAGCCAAAACCAAGATGGCGACACATGCGCAGTGCTGCAAACTCGGCTTCTGCGCATGCGCAGAAGAAAAAAACCCGGAAAAAATATAAAAAAAATAATTAAAAAAAATTAAAAAAAAAAAGATGGCGGCGCCCACGGACCGGCACGGACCGAACCGGATCCGTGACGTCACTGTGAAATCACCAGCAGGTCGCTACTGGTTCGGGCAAACCGGTCCGAACCGGGAGGAACCCACCTCTGGCCTGGGCTCTGGGGTTTCTGCACCCACTTCCAAACAAAGGGCTGAACCTGAGACCCTTCCATCTGTGATGTTGCAAAAACCTCATCAGTGCATGAGTACTGGCCAGCGACTGGTACCGTATATCTAGAAATACTTGAAAAACATTAAGGGGACACCTGCAGCTCTCTGGGAGTCAAACAGGCTTCCCAGAGACCTGCAGGTGTCCCAGTAGTGGGTTTCAATTACCTTCGCTACTGGTTCGCTATTGGGAGCGCGCACAGCGCTTCTGCGCATGCGCAGAGACGTCCGGGTGGGTGGGCTGAGCCTCCTGCCGCCACCGCTACCGATTCGCCCGATCCGGGGCGAACCGATAGCAACCCACCACTGAGGTGTCCCCTAATGTTTTTCAAGTATATCTGGTCCATGACTAGATTTACCAATCGCTGGCCAGTACTCATGCACTTGTTGGATGAAATATCCATCTGGTTCAGTTCCAAGCCAGGAGAAAGACACTGGAAACATGGAGGCTGATTGGAAAGATGGTTTAATCATGAACAGAACCACCAAGCACATGGTTCTGGTCAGTGGTGGGTTTCAAATTTTTTTACTACCGGTTCTGTGGGCATGGCTTGATGGGCGTGGTGTGGCTTGGTGGGCGTGGCAGGGGAAGGATACTGCAAAATCTCCATTCCCACCCCACTCCAAAGGAAGGATACTGCAAAATCCCCATTTCCTCCCGATCAGCTGGGACTCGGGAGGCAGAGAATAGATGGGGGTGGGGCCAGTCAGAGGTGGTATTTACCGGTTCTCCGAACTACTCAAAATTTCCGCTACCGGTTCTCCAGAACTGGTCAGAACCTGCTGAAACCCACCTCTGGTTCTGGTGCAGCTGACCACATGGAGTTGAGAGTGGGGGTATTTATACCTTCTCTTGGGCTTTGCACTTGAACTTCCTGTTCCTGTGCAAGAACATGTATTCTATTGGCTGTTGTCAGACTCCCATGGGGCCATGTACAAATCCTAGGAGTTTGTCTGAGCTAAGTTTGGTTGAAGTTTCTGAGGGTGATGCAATGAAGGGGCTTTGGGCAAATCCTCCTGTGGCTGAGGGCTAATCCTACCTTTGTTGGATCTTGGATGAGGGTATTTGCTTATGACTAGAGCTAGCTATCTCTTGATCTCTTAAGTGCTGACATCTGCTGAGGGCTATTAAGGAAGGTGGGGGCTGCTTTCCAAGAGCATGTTTCTCCATTTCTCATCGAGGGAAATATAATAGTCTGCCTTTTTAATATTTCTCAAAATATTTCATTCTTCTAGGAGAGGAGTGGGTGCTAACTTTCTACACCCTGATCGGTTGTTATTGTTTTTTGCAATGTCAGAAATTTAAAGGGTCTCCTGTTAAATGTCTCAGGTTCAGAGTCCTGATAAAAGGCAGGATCGCGCCCATTCCCGTCTTCTAGCTTTGCTAACAGCTGTAGGATTATGTGATGGAGTTTCAGGAGGATAGCTTTTCTCACTTTTGGAAGCCTCAAGATGTTTTGGAGCCCAACTCCCTTCACAGTTGTGCTACTTGGGGATGGTAAGAATTGCTGGCTGGCGAAGGGAAGCGTTGGAATCCAACAACTCCGGCGGGCGCTCAGTTGGAGAAGCCGGGCGAGCGTCTCAACCTTTTCCTGCGGGCGCCAGGAGTGGGCGGGGCGCAACAAGAGCCACGCCCCAAATCCAAGCCGCTCCCTGTTGTGTACAGGTGTTGGGGCGGCAACCCAACTCCTCCCCTCTTTTCAATCTCCCCACCCTCCGGATTAGGGGAGCAGGTGCATGGCGCCCACTACAAAACAGCATCCGGGCTGGTCCGCGTGGAAGGAGGCACTCTGGGTATGCTCAGATACTACCCTCACCATTCTCCCACCAATCATAGATGATACCATTCCTGTCTCAAAATTATTATTTGTATCATCGATCATCGTTGTGGCTGTTACTACCGGTATTACTATTATTTCCTATTTTAGTTCTGGGGTTTCCCTTCTGTTCTTCCCCCTCTCCACGGGCTCGTAATCCTGCATTTGTGTTATTTTTCTACGATAGCTCGCCATCCTACGCAAGGCTCCTTCTCTATGGAAACCAAGCAAAGTCATACGGGCAAAGGCATGCAACGCGCGGACACACACACACACGCACACACGCACACACACAACAGAGACGTAGCTCTCCACCATCACTACTACCTCCTCCCCCTCTGCGCCCCCCACAAATCAATCCGAGCCCCCTCCCCTTCGCCCCTTTGTGCTGAACCCTGCAGCAGCTGGAGGAAAGACC
>QLTV01002258.1:1777987-1789128 GCA_003457575.1 Thermophis baileyi
CCATTCTTGGAGTCCAAGCGGAGATCTCTACCCCACCCCCTTTCACACGTTCCCCTCTCTCTCTCTCCCATGGTTTTTGTTAAAACTGCTGGATTTGCTCTTCTCCAAAGAGAGAAGTGGTGGCAAGAAAAAAACAGCCCGCTCCTCTTTTAATGAACGCCCCCTCACCAATAATTCAAGCAGAGAAGGGCATGGGGAAAATGCTACTCTGCCCCCTCCAGCAACCAGAAAGGTGAGAAGATTGGGGAAGGGGTCCAAGCCGGGAAACACCCCCCCTGCTCCTGTTTCCCAGTTGGGGTGCATCGCAGATGTTGGGCAGGTATGTTTCATTCATCCATGCCTTCTTTCTTTCATTCATTCATTCTTCCTTTCCCCTCCTCTCTTTTTTCCTTTATCCAACTGCCATTGCACGTTTCCCACCCTGGGTGCTCTTGGGGTTCTGCGCCTCACTTCCAGACAAAGGGCTGGACTTGATTTGGTGATGCTTCTGGTGGCTAGGAGCACCCCAGGGAAAACAAAAACCAAAAACAAGGCATGTACCCCCCCACTCCACAATTGCCTCTGCTGTGGGAGTTCCATTAACCCCTAGCAACAGCCATGTCTCTGGAGGCTCTGAGCCTTTCCGAGAATTTATCTGGAGAGGAGCACGCTTCCATTTTTTTCATGCCTGTTCTATCTGGCCCCATGTAGCATTCAGGTTAATTTGGGGGGGGGCAGAGGGGGGGAAAAATGATTTGAAAACCACCCTCTTATTTCAGCGTGATGGAATGTCAAGACCATCAATCATTCATTGATCCTCTCAACCGTTGCCACTCAGAGGCAGACGAGGGGTGGAGGGAAGCAGGAAGAGAAGGAAGGGCATTTAACCAATGTGGAAAACATCTTTGCTCTCTCTTGACCACTTGCTGTTGTTTTTTTTTTAAGCAGCTGCCAACACACACACACACACACACACACACACACACATGAATTTGGAAATCCTGTGCCTTGGAACTCGTTTCTACGGTACATGGCAGGCATGCTTTTGCTGGCTTTTTTTGGTTAAAGTTTTCCAAAAGGCACCGGACAGAGCAAATGCAGAGCAGTCCAGTGTGATCCATCAGCTGTGATGGTTAAATGGATCCTGCATGTATAGAAGCAATATATCAGTGAGTACAGGTGGTAGGAACAGTGCACATGGCTCAGCCTCTCTTTGTCCAACGGCTCCTGTTGCAAACAAGATGCCGATATTAGAGATAAATTACTAAAATTAGAGATTCTCCCCACATCGTTCTCTTCCTGCAACCATTGTTATGGATCATTTTTAGCGTGGGAGCTGCTTCGCTTGTCTTTGCATTGACCCTAAAGGAAAATTGGTAATATTTTACAGAGGTGAGCATGGAAAGCTGAATCATGTCTACTGTCTCGTGTACCCCATAACTAAACATCAATTGAAACTCTGCCGGGTTAACATAAATAATTAAAAAGGAAATCAAGAATCGGTGGACTGCTTTCTTGTCTCACCAAGTTTCAACTGAGATTCGGGATGGGTAGAGACTGATTTTTTTTTTTTTTTCAAACAAGGAAATGTATCTCTGGTCACTTTCAGAGTCTTCAATCTTTCACTGCTGATTCAACATTCATTTCTGTAGAGAAACAGACATGACCAACATCTGTATCATTCGTATTCTGTGTATATGAAGCGTATTATTCCTATTATGCTGTAACCAAACTTAACTTTTAAAGGACGAATTCAAATGAAGATTTCTCCCTAAAGCTTTGGCGAGATCGCGGCTTGGGACTCAAACACCTGGTTTGGCTGCACCAGATCCTAAAAGATCCTCCAGCTAAGCGAGATGCCAGATTGGAGGATCAGAAAGATTCTCTCTTGGAGGATTGCTAGAATTGCTATTGCCGAACAGAGTAGCGCTCTCTCGGCCCACCTGTTACTCTGTCAAACTATCGTCATCATTCCAGACAAGTGGCACTATGTGTGATAGGAACTGTAGTCCAACTGTTCTAGGGGACACCGCATGTACAGGGAGTCCTTGATTACAACCACAATTGGGTCGAGAATTTCTGTTGCTAAGCAAGGGGGTTGTTGAGTGAGTCGCACCTGATTTTATGACTTTTTCTGCCACGGTTGTTAAGTGAATCATGCGGTGGTTAAGCGAATCCAGCTTCCCCTATTGACTTTGTTTGTCAAAAGTGGGCTGGGAAGGTTGCAAATGGCAATCACGTGACCCCGGGATGCTGCAATGTCATGCATAAATTCTGGTTGCCAAGTGGCTGAATTTTGATCGCAGGATAACGGAGATGCTTGGATATGTAAGAACTGGTCAAAAATCACTTTTTCCAGTGCCGTTATAACTTTGGATGCTCGCTAAATGAATGTTTGTAAGTTGAGGACTACCTGTAGAAGGTTGGAATAAATAATCCCAAATCAGATGGGACAATGGTGATCAGACTTGGCATGCAGCCAGCTTTGTTGGTTCAGTTGGACTTTTTGCCTCTTGGAGATCTGGACCCCGGAAAGGAGGTGTGTAGGATAATGCATACTCCCTTATCTACTAATACCCCATCTTCATGCCACATCTTAACAGGAGCAAGGGGTCTTCTAATATGTAAGGAGAGACAACCATGGAGTGTGCTTGCAAATCAACATTTGGGTTTTGTCCAATGAACAGAGTTTATGTTTCTTGTCCAATCTGCCAGTGGCAAAACAACACATGAAAACCATGTGGCTCGTAGATGCAATCTATGGGTGCCAGGATTTGAAACCAGCATGGTTGGTGTTTGGAAAACTCATTTCCCAAAGTGCCTGCCCACAAGAATGTCTAGAGCAGAGGGAATCAAAAAATGAGCAGAGAAAAGCAACAAAGATGACTAGGGGACTGGAGGATAAAACATACGAAGAACAGTTTGAGCTATTGGAAATGTCTAGTTTAATGAAAAGAAGGACTAGGGGTGATATGATAGCACTGTTCCAATATCTCAGGGGCTGCCACAAAGAAGAGGGGTTCAACTTATTCTCCAACGCACCTGAAGGTAGAACAAGAAGCAATGGATGGAAACTAATCAGAGAACCAACCAAGAACTAAGGAGAAATTTCATAACACTGTGAACAATTAATCAGTGGAATGACTTGCCTCCAGAAGTTGTGGGTGCTCCAACGCTGGAGGTTTTCTGTTAAAGTCAAGATGATAGAGCCTCTTCCTCCTTGTTCCTTTTACGGGCAGTCTTTGACTTATGACAGACTCCAAAAAAGGGACTTATGACCCAGTTTCAAAGTTCTACATTCATACCTTTTCTCCTGCAGTCACTTGACTGCATTTTGAGCCCCTTGGTCACTGAGTGTGACTTACGTTTTTGCTGGAAACCGGGGTTTACTTCCAGATTCCGGCAAAAACTGCCCCATGGTGAACAATGGGTTTGCTTAACGACCACAGCGTTTGCTTTACGACTGTGGTGGTTGCTTTATGACTGTGGCATTTGCTTAATGACCACTAGAAAAAAGTTCGTAAAATCGGATCAGGTCACATGCTGACCTGCTTTACAACCATAACAAAACAACTTCCATTTTACAACCCGGTAATCCCTTAATTCAGGGTAGAGTCGGGGTGACAGGATGGAGCTGAGCATTTACTGGCCAGATGCCCTTCCTGATGCCACGCGAAGTTCGCAGCAGATATTTTTTCTTTGTGCCCTGAGAGAGAAACATCTGCCACAATTTAGGATTGAACTCTCAACCTTCCAAGTGGGATATGAGCATCTTCACCACTAGGCCACTACGCCACTCTTTCCGACCATTACTTACGACCGTGGGGCTTCATTATGATCATAACTCGACTACCTGTATACATGCATCCTTTGAACAGCACCTGTAAAAAAGGGCAGCAGGGCTTCAGTTGCAATCATTATCTTGATTTTATGGACATTTCCCCCCATAAATGCTTGTCCTTGCTCCCTAGAAACTTCAAAGACATTTTCCCTCCCTCTCCCCACTTTGCAAACTGCAGTGAATGCACACACAATTTTTTGAAGCCTCTTGAGGATAGAAATTGAGGATCTTGTATGAGCCGTGGTGGCGCAGTGGTTAGAGTGCAGTACTGCAGGCTACTTCTGCTGACTGCTGATTGCCAGCAGTTTGGCACTTCAAATCTCACCAGGCTCAAGGTTGACTCAGCCTTCCATCCTTCTGAGGTCGATGAAATGAGGACCCAGATTGTTGGGGGCAATAGGCTGACTCTGTAAACCACTTAGAGAGGGCTGTAAAGCACTGTAAAGTGGTATATAAGTCTAAGTGCTATTGCTATTGCTATTGATCTGTAGGAAGTAGCATAATATAGTATGCTACTTTGGGCCTTTGTAGAATCCTACTTCTGGTTCTGTCACCTCCCATTGTAGCAGTTTCTTCCATCTCTCTATAGCTCTATATCTTGTCTCCTAACAGAAGCTGAGCTGGGGCTTTCTTTCCCACGCCCTGCCCACCCATTCCTATAAATCCCACTGCTGACACCATGATCTCTGCTAAGGACAAGGCAAAGGCTCCCAAAGACAGCATGACGCTTCTTCCCTGCTTCTACTTTGTCGAGGTAAGGACAAAAAAAATATTAATGGTTTCCTTACCCATCACCCCCTGCCTCAAGAACTGGAGGAAGATGGAGGATCAGGTGGCTCAAAGGTTTAAGCTGGGCATCCTAGTTTAAGGGTGAATGTTGAACCCCCCCATTTCTCTTCAGCTCCCAGATGTGGTGGCTCATTAGCACAGACTTTATTTTTCTACTCTTTGCCCCGGCTCAATCTCTTTGCTTACTTCTGGCCTCCAGTTGCCCATCGTCGCTTCCTCCATCGTGACTCTCTATTTCCTGGAGCTGACAGACCTCTTCAGGCCCGCCAAGGTGGGCTTCCAGTGTTACGACCGAGCCCTTTCCATGCCATATGTGGAAAGCAATGAAGAAATGATTCCTTTGCTGATGTTGCTAAGCTTGGCATTTGCAGCTCCTGCAGCTTCTGTGAGTATTATTTGTTTGTTTATATCCTGCCTTTATTATTTGTATAAATAACTTAAGGTGGTGAACATGCCCGATACTCCCTCCTCATATTTTCCCAACAACAACAACAACCCTGTGAGGTGGGTTGGACTGAGAGACAGTGAGTGGCCCAAGGTTACCCAGCCAGCTTTGGTGCCTAACTCACTAGAGCTCACAGTCTCCTGGGCATTGGCTCAAAGTCACACAGCCGGTTTTCATGCCTAAGGGGGGACTAGAACTCACAGTCTCCTGGTTTCTAGGCTAGCACCTTAGTCACTACACCAAACTGGTTCTTGGGCCATGGTACATTTCTCTACTACTCTTTTATGTATTGGATTTGTAAACTTTTATCTTGTACAACTCAAGATAGTGTACGTAATGCTCTCTCTTCCTGTTTTTTGCACAACTGCAATGCAGAGTGGGTTAGGTTGAGAGGGAGGGACTAGTCTAAAGGCCTCCAGTTGACTTCCATGCCTCAGTAAGGAATAGAACTCATAGTACCCTGGTTTTAGTCTAGCACACTATTGCTCAACCTTGGCAATTTTAAGATGTGTGGAGAACTTTAAGAATTCTGAGAACTCCCAGAATTCTCCAGCAAGCATGTTGACTGGAGAATTCTGGGAGCTGAAGTCCACACATCTTAAAGTTGCCAAGATTGAGAAATACTGGTCTAAGCACCTTAACCTGTACTCCACACTGGCTCTCGGTTCAGACATTTCATCCCGTTTGCTCATTGGAAAACTCATATCCATCTCTGGAGTGTCTACAGTAGAGGAAGGGATTCAAGATGGCGTCTGAAGCTGTGTGATCAAAGTCCCACTCTCTCACCCTGAAGAAGACCGCCTGAATCATTAACAGCTGTCTTCCCCCCCCCCCATACAGTTCCCTCAGGAACACAAGGCAACCTTCTCCAACAGGGACCCTCCACATGGTTTGGGACTACAATTCCTAGTCACCATCTGGGAGTTAAAGACCCAAGGCATCTGGTAGAGAGCTGGCTGGAGGAAGGTGACATACGGATTCTGCTGGATCGATTCCCAAACCCCATTAATCCCACCGTTTCCAACAGTGACCAGCAAATGCTCAGCAGATGGGCTTGAAAGCAAGAGTCCCCTGCTTAGTTTTTCTATCTAATTTGGCCCCCCGAGTTGGATTGCTGGTCAGAAAGTCCATTTGGTCCACCAGGAGAAGCCCCCAGGCAGATCCTAAAGATCAGAAACGAGGGTTGTGCAGCAGTTCAGATTAAATAGGCAACACGGGATTGAGAGCATCCATGGGCTCATCTAATTCCTCATGCTGACTGGGGAATTCTGGGAGTTAAAGTCCATCCTCAAATAGAGAGTCCAAGGCAGGCAGATGGAAGGAAGGAGCTGGCGTCTGACGCTGCTGCTTTGCTTGGCAGATCATGGTGGGCGAAGGCATCGTGTATTGCTTGCAGTCAAAGATGAAGGGCCGTAGCAATACTGAAGGCAGCATAAATGCCGGCGGTTGCAATTTCAACTCTTTTCTCCGCAGGACGGTCCGGTTTGTGGGTAAGTCTATTATCACCCTTCCTCTTTTTGGAATCAAATGTCCTAATGATGCCACAACCACACCGTTGAAGCTGGCATCTTGACTTTTTTGACCACTGCAAGGTCTCTAATAGCTTAAACCTAGGCCAGGGGTGTCAAACTCAATTTCATTGAGGGCTGCATCAGGGTTGTGTTTGACCTTAGGGGGGAGGAGTGGGCGTGGCCGGGCTGGGCGTGGCCAGCTCGACATCACTCATGTCAGGGGCACCTGTGGTGGCCCAAGCACTCTGCCAGCGAAAACGGGCTGGTGAGCTCCGTTTTCAGCTGTGACGGCCTCCTGCAACCCTCTGCCAGTGAAAATGGAACTCGGAAGGGCCGTGGGCAGCCCTCCCGAGCTCCATTTTCACTGGCAGAGGGTTGCAGGAGGCCGTCGCAGTCAAAAACAAAGCTCGCCAACCCGTTTTCGCTGGCAGAGGCACCACGGACCAGTCCTTTGCTGTTTCCAGGACAGCCCTACGGGCCAGATCTAAGCACCCCACGGGCCTTGAATTTGACACCCCTAACCTAGGCCCTCCCTCAGCTATATACAGGTAATCCTCAACTTACAACCGTGATTGGGACTGGAAATTCTACACCTGATTTAACAACCTTTTTGCTGTGGCTGCTAAGTGAATCACGCAGTCATTAAGTGAATCCATCTCCCCCCCCCCTTGACTGTTTGTCAGAAGCCTGCTGGGAAGGTGATAAATAGAGATCACATGACGCCAAGATGCTGCGATTGTCATATTAATACATACTGATTGACAAGTGCCCCAATTTTGATCACATGACTGTGGGGACGTTGCAATGGTCGTGAGGGTGAGGACAGATTGTAAGTCACCTTTTTCAGTGCTGTGGTAACTTTGAACGGTTGTTAAGCGAATGGCCGTAAGTTGAGGACTACCTGTATCCCTGAGTCTGAGAGACAAAGCGTTGGCGTACCAAGCTAGGACTACAAAGGTTTTTTTTCCCCAGCAGATTCCAAATTAAAAAAAAAAAAGATGATTAAAAATAGAAAATGAATACAAAGAGTCTAACACTGCTGTTTCGAATCAACATTGTTGATTGCAGGGGTGAGTTCTAACTTACCTCGCCGCCGGTTCGCTTCCTCCTGCGCCACGTGCTGAAAACTCGGCTTATGCGCATGTGCATGCGCGGAAGCAAAACAAGCAAAAAATAGCAAAAAAAAGAGCCAAAAACAAGATGGCGGCGCAAAACAAGTGCCGAAAACTCGGCTTCTGCGCATGCACAGAAGCAAAAACCAGCAAAAAATTCCCCCCAGAAAAAATTTCCCCAAAACAAATATTCCAAAAAAAAGATGGCGGCGTCCACAGACTGGCACCGACAGAACCGGCTCCGTGACGTCACCACCAGTTTACTACCGGTTCTATAGAACCGGTGCAAACCGGGAGGAACCCACCTCTGGTTGATGGGAAAGACACCTGTTTGCTTGTTGTCATAGAAAAGCAGTGGATTCTTTTAAGAATCACTATTTATTTGATCATCAAATCAATTATTTCATTAATGATTCGGTCATCAATAAAGCACCTTTTAGAACAAAATTCCCCCATTCCAGTAGGTCATTCCGCCCCCCCCCCCAATCAGTTTTCTCTTTTATTTTTCATTCCTAGTCCACTGGGAAATTTGTCCCTCCCCTTTATAAAAAAAAAAGATTGGCCTTAAAATTTAGGTTCCTTGTAAGAAAGAGGAAACCTTGATAGAAAACTGCCATCCTTCACTTTGTGTGGTGAGGGTCTGGCAGACAGCTTCTGGTTTTGGAGTGGAGGCTGGAAGGTGCCCTTGATCACAGCATCCCTCTGCTTTCTCCACCAAGGGTATGGTAATTGGCAAAGCTCCTCTTTGAAAGCTAAGAAGAAACCTTCATATGCTCAAGGTTACTCTTTGTACCAATAGAAGAGAATATTTGTAGCTCAGGGTTTGAAGGGAGGGGGTCCTTGGTGCTCTCTGAGGTTGGTTGTTTTCTTGCAGACGCTTCATCGGCCAAACTAGGTAACATCATCAGTGCTAGTAGGGAGCGGGGTTTGCTCCCAGTTTACATTCTAGTGCAGGGGTGTCAAACTCAATTTCATTGAGGGCTGCATCAGGGTTGTGTTTGACCTCGGGGGGGGGGTGGCCAGGGGGCGTGGCCAGCTTGCCGTCACTCGTGTCGGGGGACGCCTGTGGGGGCCCGAGTGCTCTGCCAGTGAAAATGGGCTCCTGAGCTCCGTTTTCGGCTGCGATGGCCTCCTGCAACCCTCTGCCAGCAAAAATGGAACTCGGGTGGGCCGCGTTTTTGCTGGCAGAGGCACTGTGGGCCGGTCCTTCGTTGTTTCCAGGGCAGCCCTGCGGGCCAGATCTAAGCACCCCACGGGCTGGATCCAGGCCACGGACCTTGAGTTTGATACCCCTGTTCTAGTGGCTTGCCCTGTCGGCGTTGGTGATCTTGGAGGTTCTGTGGTTGGGCTGTTTGCTTGTTTGGCAGTTCCTTGATTGGGGTATTGTTTATTTCTTGATCGTTAATTTGATGTTAATCTTGGTGTTACTCTAAACTTATCTAGATGCTGATTACTGGTGGGGGAGGTATTTTGGTCTTTTTGTTCCCTTTTTTGGCTTGTTGATTGTCTCTTTTACACAGTATGTACCAAGGACCCCTCCTTACTCTTGTCTTTTCATTCATTCTACTAGCGACTCCATGGCCCTAACCTGACCTGAATTTGCTCTCCCCTTCAGGTGTCCACGTGTTTGGCCTCTGTGCCACAGCCCTGGTGACCGATGTCATCCAATTAGCCACAGGATACCACGCCCCTTTCTTCTTGACCGTCTGTAAGCCCAACTATACTCTCTTGGCTATCTCCTGCGAGTCCAACCCTTACATCACTCAAGATATCTGCTCAGGTCAAGACCAGCATGCCATTCTCTCAGCCAGGTGAGTCCACCTACCTTTGTTTTACATCTGGTCTGGAAACCAACTTTTGCTGTCATGTGCAGTCTGTTTATTTCCAATTAAAAATTGTTATAACTTCTGTTTATATTCTACCCAGAGTCACTCTGGATAGCATGGTGGGCAGCATATACATTTAATAAATAAATACATGTCATTCGTTCAAGCTTACCTCAGTTGATCAGTTGCTATCACAACAATATTGTCAACCACAGTTTCTTAGAAAATTTGCATCAATTTTTGGGGAGAATCTGACAGTTATTTGAAAATTTACAGTTAGAATTGTATTGTGCTTCTTTCTTGCACCATTTTAAAGCCAGGTTTAGCCAATATCCAAGCGATAAGAGGTACTAAGATATTAAAAATAGATGTTAATGCTCCTAGTTAGGATTCCTTTCCTAAATAAACATTTTTGCAGCAGGAAACTAGCATATAGTCCCTTATACAGGTAGTCCTCAACTTAAAACCACGATAGAGCCCAAAATTTCTGTTGTTAAGTGAGACATTTGTTAAGTGAGTTTTGCCCCATTTTACAATCCTTTTGCCTCAGTCGTTCAGTAAATCACTGCAGTTGACAAGTAGTAACCCGGTTGTTAAGTGAATCTGGCTTCCTCATTGATTTTGCTTGTCAGAAGTTCGCAAAAAGTGAGCACATGACCCCTGCAATTGTCATAAATATGAATCAGTTGCCAAGCGTCTGAATTTTGATCACATGTTCATGGGGATGCTACAAAGGTCGTAACTGTGAAAACGGTCATAAGTCACTTTTTTCAATGCCGTTGTAACTTTGAACAGTCACTAAATGAACTGTTGTAAATCAAGGACCACATGTATACTAGTTTCTGCTTGCATAGTTGGTTAATTACTATTATGACTGAGCACCAGTAGCACAATAATAATCTATTTTGCTACCTATAGATTTACTGTCTCATTCTGCTGTACTTATAAACTTGGACATATAGGTAGATTGTATCTGTTTTCCCCTTTGCTTTTAACTTCCCACTTAATGACCCGCATGTCTTGGGGTTATGACAACAACAGGAAGTGCCTGAATTTCTGTCGCTAAGCGATGCAGTCACATGACATTGTGCTTTATGACTGCATCACTTAGGGACGATCCCAGTCCCAATTGCTGTCATAACTCAAGGACCACCCAAATGAGTTTAACATTGCTGTTTTTTACATGATTCCGTATATATTCTATGAATGTGTCAGTTTTAATTTTTAACACGATAAATATCACTAAATATAACCCATACCAACAAACGCTTTCTTAGAGTCCACCATAATTTTTAAAATTGGGAAGGAGTCTGGAGAGCAGAAAGTTTTAAGAAATGCTTCTTCCTAAGTGCAGTTCTGGTTGAACTAGTGTGTTGCAGGGGTGGGCTTCAAAATTTTTAGCAAGGTGTTCTCTGCCCGGTTGCTGGATGGGCGTGGCCATGGTGGGCGTGGGCTAGTTGGCCTCCTGCACCACGGCAGTGGGGAGGGGTTTTTGCCCTCCCCGGGCTCTGGAGGCTTTCCTCGAGCCTCCAGGACGGTGAAAACAGCCTCCCCAGGCTCTGGAGGCCCTCTGGAGGCCCTCTGGAGGCCCTCTGGTTGACTTCTGGTACTTCCAGTAGGCCCTTTTTTCTCCCTCCT
>QLTV01002258.1:1789146-1853579 GCA_003457575.1 Thermophis baileyi
GGGGGCGGGGGGGGGCCCCGGGGGGGGGGGGGGGGGGTTTGGGCCAGCCAGGAGTGGGATTTGGGGGTTCTCCAAACTGCACAGAATTTTAGCTAGAGGTTCTCCCGAACCCCTGCGAACCCCCAGCAGCCCACTCCTGGTGTGTTGTGAAATTAAGGTCTTCTGACTGCTGATGGATCATGGAAGTTTGCATAATTTCTTTCTCCCTTCCAGGAAAACGTTCCCTTCTCAGCATGCCACCCTGTCTGCATTTGCTGCCGTCTACGTATCCGTGAGTTTTACTTCTTAATGTCAATACCGGAAAGAATCAGGCTCATTAAGAATCCTGCGTGTCGTAGAATAGAGAAGTGCTATTTAAGACCGATAAAGCCTCCAATAGCTGAGATGCAATTATGTTTTTAATGCAACAGAAAGAGAAGATTATTAAAGACATACTGGGGCATAATCATATTAACTGCAATGAACTGTAATTACATTTAAACCTAATGAAATGAAATTTCAATTTTTTCCCTTTGATACTGCAAACAGAATGCTTCCCCTTTGCCCCTGCCTCAGCATGTCACTGAAAACAAAATCACCCCAAAATCAATATTCAGATGATCCTGAGGGTACAGATAAACCTCCAAGTGGCCTCAATGACTCTCAGAAAGGGTGCTAACGACCAGATGACTGCTAGGAATGAAAATCCTTCCATTCCCTGCCATTCAGTCAGAACAGAAGAAGCTTCTTGGATGAGAAGCGAAACATCTTCAAGGAAAAATGAAGTCCAGTTGCCTTTTGAAAAAAGCATCTTTGGGCCAACCGTGACCTGGATGACTGAGAATCTCTATAGACAAAATCACCCCAGGAAAACATGCACAGCCCTAGTGTGGTTTTGAGCTCACAGCTGAGCGTCCAACTATGTTTCCCATTAGCAAAAATGGGAAGGGGGAAGGGGCTGAAACCCACCTGTTTGGGGTTTTACAGGAATCTGCAGGAATTTGAAAAAGTCCTTTCGAAAGAGAAGGGAGGAGGAGGAGGAGGAAGAAGAGGAAGAGAAGGAAAAGGAGATTATTGAAGGGAAAGTGGATAAAGGTAAAACCTGGGAATAGCTTACAATTGGAACTGAAAGAAACTGAAGGCTTGATTTTGATTGGCCAAGAGCAAGCTATTCAAACTAATGGTGTCAAGGCTAGATCTGAAAAAAATATCAAACAATTCAAAGTTCAGATTGTGCAAAGAAGCAGAAGAAACAGTGGATCATATACTCAAGTTATGCAAGACGGTAGCACAAACTGACCACAAGCAACTACATAACAGTGTTGCCAAAATGACTCACTGGAACGTAAAAACTATTACGTGCCAGTAATGAAAAATTGGTAGAAACCTATAGTTGAAAAAGTAGTAAAAAATGCAGGTTTTTGTAGGATTTCCAAATAGCAACAGCACTTAGACTTTTATACTGCTTCATAGTGCTTTACAGCCCTCTCTAAGTGGTTTACAGAGTCATCATATTGCCCCCAACAATCTGGGTCCTCATTTTACTGACCTCGGATGGAAGACTCAGTCAACCTTATAAGGTTTGATTTAACTGTGGTTCAAAAGAAGAAAGTGTGGATAATTGATGTGGCAAAATCAGGGGATGTAGAATAGAAAACAAAGAATTGGAGAAGATCGTAAAATGAAAGGTGAAAAATTATAGTATAAACCAGCAATTATCAACACACTGGGTACCATACCAAAAAAACCTTAGATGACACTTAGATCTGGGCATTGAGAAAACTTCCATCTCTCAATTACAAAAGCTGTTCTGTTTGGAGCTGCACATATACTACGCCAATACATTATGACAGCCTAGGTTCTTTTGTTTGTCCATCCATCCATCCATCCTGCCACATCCTTGGTTCTCCGGAAGAATGCGATGCAAATGAAGGCCAACACCAGCTAAAGTATTGGTAGCGGTGACTTCATATTGTTGTGAAAATATCATAATTGATTATATGCTGCTCAGCGTCTCTGTGTGATTGGGCTGTTCTTAGCAAAGCTGTACTGTCTCAATCGCAACCCAGCAGAAAGTTCCAGATAATAAGCGATTGGGTTGCTATATAATGTCTCTATAACGGAATGCATAGATGACATTAGGGAAAGAAGGGAAGAGATGCTGCCTAGGAGATAATTAGACAAGAAAGGCAGGAACCCACAAATTGTTCAACGGTCAAAGAAAGAACACCCCCCCACACACACAATTGGGTCTAGCATTTAAAAGTGGCAGGTGGGAAATTTGTGCTTTCAGACTTGCAAGAATCTGTTTGTGTAGCCCAGTGGTGTTTCCTGTCTGGTTTACCCTGGAAAGATGATCGTCTCCGTTACCATCCACAGATGTATTTCAACTCCATAATCTCAGACAGCACCAAGCTCCTCAAGCCAATCTTGGTGTTTGGTTTCGCCATCGCAGCTGGCATCTGTGGCTTGACGCAGATCACCCAGTACCGCAGCCACCCTATTGATGTTTACGTGGGCTTCTTGATTGGTTCTGGCATTGCTGCTTACTTGGTAAGTGCCTGTCTTTCCAAGTGCCATGGGAAGGAGGGGCAGGGAGCAGAAGGACACCTGTTTACTAAAAGTAGTAGACAAAGAATGGAATGGGAATGGGAATGGGAATGGGAATGGAATGGAATGGAATGGAATGGAATGGAATGGAATGGAATGGAATGGAATGGAATGGAATAGAATAATAACTATATTGTCACTTCGAATGTACACTAATCGGCATACATTCAAATGAAATTTTGTTGCATACAGCTCTCAAAGGGTCACCACCTCAAATATACACTACATAAACATGACATAAATAAAATAAAATAAAATAAAATAAAATAAAAAATACAAAATTATGAATATACCCACATATATTATATGACACAGAGAAATAACACAGTCTAGTTCGGATGTATACATTTACATGACGAGAAAAACGAATCTTGCGAGTTTACCAGAAGGATGGCATAGGGAACAAAGCTGTTACAGAATCTGGTAGTCCTGCTAGAAATACTTTGAAACCTCCTCCCAGAGGGGAGCAACAGAAATAGACCGTAAAGTGGGTGTGTGGGGTCTCTAACAATGCTTTGAGCTCTAAGCACATAGCGCTTATAAGCAGTATCCTGAATGACAGGAAGCGAGCTTCCTATAATCTTCTCGGCTGTCCTTACCACTCTCTGTATGGACTTTCTATCTGAGGCACTGCTGCCACCAAACCAAACAGTGATTCAATTTGTTAAAACGCTCTCGATCGTGCCTGTCTGTCATAAATTGCGGTCACATGACTTCAGGGCGCTGCAAAGGGTCGTAAATGAGAGCCAAGTGCCCAAAATGGGAGGACATTAAAACTTCAAAACCAGGTCATAAGTAGCTTTTTCGGAATCTGTTATAACTTTTAAGTTAGTAGAGGACTACCTGTATCCAGCCATTAGATCTCTCTTTTGCCCCACATTATTAAGTAATATAATGTCAGGCAGGAAAGACCAGGGTCCATAAGTGAAGGTCCAATTAAACTGATTTATTGCTAAAAAGCACAGGAATCTTCTCAACTAATGGTTAGCACCTGCTTGGAGTTAGATAAGGCTCCATGGAATTCAAGGGGAGTTAGACTGCTTAGGGAGTCTAGGCTGATCCCTCTTTTAACTCTCCCCTAGCCTCTCCTCCTATACATGGTGTTGTGGCCTGTCGGTTGCCAGCAGAGCTAACTGCAGAGTCAAATGAGGAGGAGGTGGAAGGAGAGCCTGGGCCAGCTTCAGTGCCTTTGGAAGGCTCTGATAAGGAAACAGCATCAAAGACAGAGCCGGGGCCTTCCATCCTCTCCCAGGTGGAGAGGCAGCTGTCTTCGGGGTCTGAGCTGAGTGAGAGGGAGGAACAGATGGGGCCCATCCCAGATGCGCGAATGTGCAGAGAGGAAAAGAGAGGAGAGCAAAGGAAAACAATAAGCCGGCTCTCAGGGAGAGGCACACACAGACGATAGCCAGCCCCTCCCTGGCTGGGAAATAAATAGGAGAGGTTTGGGAGTGGCCGGTTGTTGCAGACAACCATTCGTTTCTAGTATACATTAAGCAATTTGGATTTCTTGGCTAAACCCAGGTTTGTTGGGACTAATTACGTTTGATTTTTTGTTTATTTGAATAAAAGACACTTGCTGCCCGGTTATAAAAAGGGGTTTGTTTTACTCGTGAGTAAAGGTCTTATCACTACTTGCGAAGGCTGGGTCAGAACATATAGTCCCAGAGAGCTATACCAAATAAGTTTTACTTATGTAAAATAGGGAACAGGACAATATTTATTTCCATCCATCTCTGAGCTTTTTCAGATCTTTACTCCATGTTCCTTGCTACACACAGGCTTATCACGCAGTGGGCAACTTCCGGGCACCAATAGAAAAGGTTCCCTCTCACCCTCCTGCCAAGGACGCTCTCCGAGCCCTGACTCAACGTGGGCATGACTCCGTTTATCACCAGAACAAGTCAGTCAGCACCGATGAGCTCAACCCCCAGACCCGGCTGGAAGGAATGAACCGGCAAGTGCCACGTGAGAAAAACTCTCTGGGGAGCTTGAAACGGGCGAGTGTTGACGTGGACCTTTTGGCACCCCGGAGCCCTATGGGCAAAGAAAACATGGTGACCTTCAGCAACACGTTACCACGAGTCAGCACCCCCTCAATGGATGACCCTGCTCGCCGCCATATGACCATCCACGTCCCGGTGGACGCCTCCCGATCTAAACAGCTGATCACTGAATGGAAACAGAAATCAGTGGAAGGCCGTGGAATGACCTTGGCAGAAGAGGTGGCGAGGCGGGTTGCTTCAGATTCCTTGGCTGGAGAAGAGGAGGATCATATCCCACCTTCCTTGTACCCCACCGTCCAGGCTCGAACGGCTGAGCGTGCCTCTATGGGTCCTCGGGTCCTCATCCAGCCAAGACCCAGGGCCACTCAACTGGTCCACATCCCTGAGGAAAGTCAAGCGAATGCCGGCGCTAATATTTCACCCAAAAGCAGCTCAGCTGTGAGGGCCAAGTGGATGATGATGGCTGAGAAGGGGGCTGCCCAACGGGTGGCCAACCCACCGCGCCTCATGCAGGTGATTGCCATGTCCAAGCAACCCGGGATGGTATCGGTGACACCCAAGCATTCAGAGACATCTTCGTCCTCCACCAGCTCTGACTCCTCCCAGTACTGCTCTCCATCAGAAAGAGACAGCTCTAGCGTGGTTACCATCGATGCTCATGCCCCTCACCACCCAGTCGTACATCTGTCTTCTGGAAATGGCCCTTGGGAATGGAAGGCCACCCAGAAAGCTTCGGATAGCCAAGATGCTTACGAGCTCAATGAGATGAGCAAAGATTACCATGGGTTCCGGCCTGCCAAAAGCGCCGGAGTCTCACCAGGTTCCTCTGTCAGCGACATTGAACAGGAGGAGGCCCGTTACGGCAGCGTGGCCACCATCAATGTGTCAGTGGGTCTGGGAGGGAGTGCATCGTTGATTTCAGCAGAAACCAGCCCCGGAGAAAGCCTTCTGGGGGCCTCCAGCCGGGAATCCACGCTGCGGAGAAAACCAGCTAGCTTAACGGTGGGGGAAAAGGACGGGCAAGCAGAAGAGACGGAAAACTATTATAAGAAGATGCAAGCCAACCGGGGATTTAAGGAATAATCCCGTTACCTACCTCTGGTCACTGCTACCTTGGACCAAACTATGATTAAAATTGTGACTTTTTTCAAGCAAGCGTTGAATTTCAGATGGTGGGACTTCATAATGACTATATTCAAAAACCAAGGTAAAACCATCTGTTTTACCTGGTACCACAGTAATTCAAAGGACTGAATATACATTAACGATAATGGTGAAGTAGAGAGTCTCCCGAATGGCCCAAACTTCTAGGATTCACATGGAAGACATTTTTAAACAGAGAAGGTTCGGATCAAGTCACCTTTGGGATTATTTTACCTTCTACTGTGCTAGGAATGGATACTGTTGAAGAATTCTTGGCTGGATTTTCCAGAGGACTTAAACAAACAAAAACACAAATGGTGGCATTAAAATAATCACAGATTATTCGTAACTAGTGATTGTAACGATAACAAGAGTGGGAAGGTGAGAATGGAACAATCCAGTCTGGATTGATTTGGGGTGCCCTCCTGAGCAGTGCCAGTTGGATATAACCCAACCTTTCCCAACCTGATGCCTTTCAGAATGGTTGGCTTTCCAAACCTGTCCTTTGATGAGCCCTTGCTTGGGAAGCCTGAGGTCAAACTCCCCCTCCCCCCCCAGGAATCCGTATATGTGTGTGGGGAGGTTGTAGTACTGAAGATGGGGTAAAGTGTTACAAAGGGATGGGAGAATGTACCTCTAAAAGTTCAATCTTCTGAGATGTTTTGAAGCAGTGTTTCTCAAACCTGGCAACTTGAGATAGGTGGACTTCAATTTCCAGAATTCCCCATCTTTGACTAGATGGGGAAGATAGGTGGACTTCAACCCCCATGAATTCTGGGAGTTGAAGTCATACCTTTTTTAAAAAATATATACATATATTGATTTTTTTAAAAAAGAAACAATAATAAAAGACAATACAAATTAAACCCAGAAAGGAAAAGAAAAATAATAAACGGAATAAGAAGTAGAAAAGAAGGAAAAAAGGAAAGAGGGGGGGGGGGAGAGAAAATATTTAAAGAAGTGATTTTTGATTGTTCATCACATGTACAAACTTAGTAATTCTTCACCTCTTATAAAGTATATGCAAGTATCTCTTCTTTCCATAGCCGATCCCTTACTCATATTCAAATTCATAAATTATTAACATTTCAGTCTTAGTAACAACAAAAAGTTCATAAAGGGTTCCCATAATTTTATAGAAAAATGTCTTAGTTTAACCTTGGTCAAACAAACCAACTTTGTATTCCTTTGCTTGTAGCAATCTTAAATTCATTCAGATGTTGTAGGGTATCATCTCTCTTCAGTTTTCCCATCTCAAAGGCTCCTTTGAAGCTTTAGCAAACCTCTTTTGTAAAACCAGTAAGGACATTCTTTTGGCGTATCATTTGTATTTATTTACACAATATCTGAATGAATTCAGGATTGCTAAAAGTAAAAAGAGTACATGGTTGGTTTCTTTGACCAGGATTAAAATAAGACATATATTTTCACTTTTACTGTCATCTCCATCTTATAATCCATATCCAGTATTTCCTGGAGTAATTCAAATGTCATGCAATTTTCTGCCATTTGTCTTTATTTTATTTATTTTATTTATTTGTTTGTCAAACATGTACAAGATAGCAGGTACAGGTATAAACATAAACATAATCAAAGTGAATACAGATAGATTAGGACAATAGGACAGTAGGACAGGGACGGTAGGCACGCTGGTGCGCTTATGCACGCCCCTTACAGACCTCTTAAGAATGGGGTGTTTCCGAGGGCTCAAACCTGGAGGAAACTGCTATAACAATAGCAGTAGCACTTAGACTTATATACCATTTCACAGTGCTTTATAGCCCTCTCTAAGCGGTTTACAGAGTCAGCATATTGCCCCCAACAATCTGCGTCCTCATTTTACCAACCTCAGAAGGATGGACGGCTGAGTCAACCTTGCTATCTTGCAGTCTTCTTAGGAGGAGGAGCCATCCGGAGCATAAGTAGCAATCTCCTGTCCTCTCCATGTCCAGAGAGGTTCTCTGAGACCAGTCTACTCACTATTCTCTCAGTCATGGCTGCAACGTCATCTCCACTTGTTCGGAGACATGCTAGCTGACCATTCCTCACTCAGAAGTCAAAGTCTACACATGTTGCCAAGTTTGAGAAACGCTGCTTTAGAGAGAGAGAGATTTTTTTTTTCATTCCAGACTAAACTGGAAATCTGTAAATATCAAAGTGCTTGAAAGTGAAGAGAGAAGAGGATGGAAGTAAAACAGAAAGTTGTCACAAGCATTTTGGAGAATGTAATTTGGCTGTATTTGTCCTTCTGCCATACACAACAATAGGTCATATACCAGGCAGTGGAAATAGTCCCTAAGTACAGTCATGGTAAATTAGACAACTCTTAGAGTGAGTTTAAGAATATTGCCCATCACTATCAAAAGTATTTTCTGAAGCCTACTGAGCTTACAATACAATATCTGCTTAACTTCAAAGAACCACAGAGAAATGTGTAAAACTCTTTGGGACAGAAGGAAATATTCACAAAATTCAGTATCCATTTTAGGATCATTCCTCCATCCCACAGCACCTGAGATTTCGAGAGATATAGTCATAGAGTTTACATATTTAACTTGAAGTATAATTGTCAAGAGCAATGTTTCTCAACCTTGGTAACATGAAGATAGGTGGACTTCAACTCCCAGAATTCTCCATGCTGGCTGGAGAATTCTGGGAGTTGAAGTCCACTTATCCTCATGTTGCTAAGTTTGAGAGACACTGGTCAAGAGGCTGAATTCTTTGCACAAACCCTTACAGGCACTTAAATGGAAGGATCTAATGTCCCTGATATCAATGAAGTTAGAAATATAAACCATGTTCAACAGCCATGAAAATTTAGACCCTATCTACCCTTGAAGAGGCATTTCTCAAAAATGATAGTTATTTCACAGAATTTAGTGGGGAATTTTGGATCTTTCTTACTGCATCTTCATCATTTTGAGGATGGAGTGAGGACCATGGTCAGGGTTTCTTCAAAGCAGGGATGGAAACAATATAAAACAACCGTGTCATATACCTAAAAAGCTGTCCCTTAGACTGTGGGGCAATCCTTTACTCCATTGTTTTGAGGGCAGGATGAAAACTAATGAGTGGATATCAGTTAAATATTAGAGAAACTTCCTAACAGTAGGAAATGCTCAACCGCAGAACCGCCTATCTTACAAGGTGGTGAAACTTTTCTTGCAGGAAGTATTTAATGGAAAGTGCCACTTGTTAGAGTGAAATGAATTTATTCATGCAAAACATTTAATAGAATTTTGGGTCCCAACTTTCTGTATTTAATGCATTTTAAGGATCTAACCACATTCAAACCAAATGTGAGATGAGGGCTTATTTCAGGCTGAGTGTTACCAAGATGTTGAAATAGACTGTCACACAGACCACTTTTGAGAGTGGCTTGCAATCACAGAACCACAACTGGATGAGGAAAGATGGTGCCCTGATATCTAGATACGTTTAGCAGGATTAATTTATACTGAAGGAGGGCTAGTGGGATTCAGTGGGGTTTTCTTTGCCTAATCACCCCCTTTCAGATATAGGTCTTCTGTTTTTCATGACTCTCGGTAGAAGAGTTGACTCAAACCAAGATCCAAGATGGCAGCTTCTATCTTCCTGGGGATTTTGATCACGTTTTCCATTTGTGTGATGATGCCTTGAGGCAATTAGAGTTTATCTCCATAGCAACTGTGACAGGTAAAGGTTCTTTTAAGGGAATGTTGGCATGAATCAAAGGGTTTATCTAGAAGGAGGGCATATATATAACCATATAACCGTATGGTTTGGTGGGTGGGTTTGGGGGGGAATAAGCCTTCCATTGAGGACATAAGAATGCTTAGATAGTGGTGTTCGTTAGTGAAAGGGGAAGCATGAGGGAACAAGGTTGAGTTAGAAATTCATGGTGTTTTTGGGTTTCACCAATACAAATCCTTGGGTTTCTCCATGCCAGGATGTATTAAGATATTACAAAAGCCAGCTGTAAGCCAGGTACCTAAAAGCTGTCAATGAAATATGTTTGGAACCCTGTTATTTCAATTAAAATTTGTAACTATGATTCCCCTCCAAAGTTGTAAGTGTGTGCTTGGGCACTGAAAAACGGAATAAAGAACCCATGTAGTAGTGTCTGCTGAACCTGGGTTAAGAAAGATCTGGGCACTGCGAGTGTTGCAACGACTGGAAGTTTGAGGACCAGTTATAAGTCCGTTCAGTGCCATCATAACTTTGAACAGTTGCTGAATAGATGGTCGTAATTCGAGGAATCCCTGTAAATATCAGGTCAGATCAGGACAATAGTCCTGCTCATCAAGGAGAGAAGAAACCTAGAGCTAAGGAGAGATTTCCTGACAGTGAGAACAATTAATCAATGGAACGACTTGCTACCACAAGTTGCTGGTGCTCCAACATTGAAGGTTTTTAAGAAGAGATTGGACAACCATTTATCTGAAATGATATAGGGCAGTGTTAGTGAACCTTTTCGGCACCAAAACACCGAAACGGGAGAGCGTGCGCGCACGGGGGGGGGAGCGCCAGAAACCGGAAGAGTACTGGCGCGCATGCGCAGGAGCGCCAGAAACTGGAAGAGCAGTTCCCTGGTGTGCATGCGCGTGCCGGGAAACTGAGCTTCCAGTTTCAGGTGCTCCTGCACGCGCAAAGACCAGCCAGAACCCGGAAGAGCAACGGGCAACGGTTGGCATGCCCGGACAGATGGCTCTGCGTGCCACTTCGGGCACGCATGCCATAGGTTGGCTATCACAGATATAGGGTCTCCTGCTTGAGCAGAGGGTTGGACTAGAAGACCTCTAAGACCTCCCTTCCAACTCTTGAGTTGGAACAAACCAATCAACCTCCAGCTCTATTGTAATGTTTCTCAACCTTAGCAAATAAGGAATAGCAAATAAGATGCTATGCTGGCTGGGGAGTTCTGGGAGTTGAAGTCCATCCATCTTAAAGTTGCCAAGGTTGAAAATCACTGCTCTGTAGCATCTTATTTTCTGTTCCTTGCTCCAGGGCTTCGTTGCTGCTATTACCAATCCTTTATTAGCTGCTTCTTGGCATCCTGCTTGACTTACCAGATAGTGATGGAATACATTTTCTCCCCTTTGGAAATATCAACCAGGGATGGGTTCTAACTTATCTTGCTGCCGGTTCACTTCCTCCCACGCCGCGTGGCCGTGCGCGCATGCACAGTTCCAAAAATTCAACCCCCCCCTCCCAAGAAAAGCCAAAAACAAGATGGTGGCGCATGCGCAGTGCCGGCAACTCGGCTTCTGCGCATGCGCAGAAGAAAAAAAATTCCCCCCAAAAATATTCCCCCCCAAAAAATATTCCCCAAAAACAAATGGCGGCACCCACGGACCGGCTCCGTGACGTCACCAGCGGGTTGCTGCCGGTTCGGCTGAACCAGTCCGAACCGGTAGGAACCCACCTCTGATATCAACAGAAGTGAAAACGTTAAGACCTAGCTGGAGCTTTGTAGGACGCACTGCTGTGCAGTTATACCCACCTGACTAAACATTAGGGGGGGGTGGGGAGAAAGAAAGGATGCTATGTAGTCCCACTGGATCTGACAGACAATGTCAGCACTGACACTGCAGCTGCTTCCTGCCACCACCAATCTTGGCATCTGCTATTTCTGTCTGTGGCGGGTTTTTTTTTACAAGAGATATCAGGCTTTGAGACTTGAAACGGGGGCCCAGCATCCATAATGAAACAAGTAAGGAAACAAGGCCAAGCAATCTTCTTTTTTGGTAGCATAATGCAGAGTTGGGATTTTTTTTTTTCAAACTTCAAGTTTAAAAAGTGCCCAAAACTTCTGATCAAGAGGCAAAGTTCTAATTGTAGGAAAAAGGCCTGCATTCATCCTGATGAACCCAGTCAAATTCTGCAGGAATTCTGTGGTAGATGGAGCAGATCTGGTGCAGCCGTTCCTATTTTGACGCAACAGGAAAGTCCCTTTCAGTGTTCTGCGGTGCCTTCATCACAACATGATTGATGAGTTCTATCATCTCTACTATAGAGAACTTGTAGAATTGACCATCATGGTGAAAGCAGATGAATTCTTGGATAGAGACAAAGGATATCCAACACACTGGCCTGAGATATATAAATTTTCCAGGGGGAAAACTGATCTGCTTTGGAAGCAATGGACTCACTCAGCCTAGATCTCAGGCTGACCTAGATATCCAATGTATTACTTATTTATTTATAAAATTTATAAGCTGCCCCTTTTACCTCAAGGTAACTCAATTGAAAAATCCGACCACACAGAAATTTTGATTTATTTTTAACCTGTCTTTATTTTTATAAATAACTTAAGGTGATGAACATATATAATAATCCTTCCTCCTCCTATTTTCCCCACTTCAACCCTGTGAGATGGGTTGGGCAGAGAGAGAGTGACTGGCCTAAGCCAGCTTTCATGCCTAAGGCAGAACTAGAACTCAGTCTCTTGGTTTCTAGCCTGGTGCCTTAACCACTGGACCAAACTGCCTCTTGTAAATCACACAGAGATGCTTCAAGTAGATTTCCTAAAGTATGGAGAATCGTGTTGGTGTAGGGTGACAAAAAATGTCAGGAAGCCACTAGCATCTTTTCCAACTAACACTTTATTAAAAAGCTCACACCAGGTTAATGCTGAGGTCAGCAGTTCAAGAGAGCGCATGCCTTTTAATAAAATATGTTAATTTGTTTAATCTAGAGAGCCGAGGTGGCGCAGTGGTTAGAGTGTAGTACTGCAGGCTACTTCAGCTGACTGCTAGCTGCAGTTCAGCGGTTCAAATCTCACCGGCTCAAGGTTGACTCAGCCTTCCATCCTTCCGAGGTGGGTAAAATGAGGACCCAGATTGTTGGGGGCAATATGCTGACTCTGTGAACCGCTTAGAGAGGGCTGTAAAGCTCTATAAAGCGGTATATAAGTCTAAGTGCTATTGCTATTGCTATTGCTAATTGGAAATAGTGCCACCTGACTCTTGTTTTGTTGTCTCTCAAGGGGAATGTCTTTTAACATATTCCGTAATTATTTGTCAAATTATTTCTCAAGGCAAATGCTTGGGATTAATTACTCATATCCAAATAGCTAGAACTTGAGTTCTGTGACACGTGTGTGTTCACCTAAACCAGGGGTCTCCAACCTTGGCAACTTTAAGATTTGTGGACTTCAACTCCCAGAGTTCCTCAGCCAGCTTTACTGGCTGAGGAACTCTGGGAGTTGAAGTCCACAAGTCTTAAAGTTGCCACGGTTGGAGACCCCTGACCTAAACAGAGTTATCACCGAGTACTGTATTTTCCACACACTATGGGGGAAGACTCTATCATTTCAGAAACAAAATACCGATAATGGTAGACCTGGGTCAAAAAAGAAACACCGCCTGCATCAAAATATTTTCACATCAGGTCCTTGTAGTGTTTACATTGGGCACACGGTGGATCAGTGTGCAAAAATAGGCACTCCTTGACTTACCTCCATTCATTCAGCAACCATTTAAAATTACAATGGCACTGAAAAAAGTGACTCTAGTGGTTCTCATACTTATGACTGTTGCTGGATCCCCATGGCCATGTGTCCAAAATTCAGGAGCTTGGCAACTGGCATGTATTTATGATGGTTGCAGAGTCCCGGGGTCATGTGATCACTATTTGCAACCTTCCCAAGCCGACTTCAGACAAGCAAAGTCAATGGGGGAAGCTGGATTCACTCACAACTGATTTACTTAACAACTACAGTGATTTGCATCAATAAGCATGGCAAAAATGTCGTAAAATCAGGCACCACTTACTTAACAACTGCCCTGCTTAACAATGGAAATTCTGGTCCCCATTATGGTCATAAGTTGAGGACTGCCTGTACACTGGGCAACTCACAAGCTAAGTTACATCAGTTTGGTGGATAATTATATGTCCCTCTAACCCTCCCTTTCCTGTTTCCGTAGTGACTAACAAGCAGCCAGCTTGCACTGCTTCCTATTTACTCAGTTGCAGAGACATAAATATGTACTCGGCAATGCTTTCTCCCTACACACACACACACACACACACACACACACACACGTTATTTCCAGCCCAGCCCTAAAGATTGTTTCTTAAGCATCCAGTACAGTGGTGGGTTGCTACCGGTTCGGGCCGGTTTGCGCGAGCCGGTGGCGGAAATTTGGCCCTGTTCGCCGAACTGGTAGTGAAGGCCGGCTTGCCACACCCCCGAACCGGTTTCTCGATCGCCGCTACTTGAAAGCGGCTGGCAAATAACCCTCTGCGCATGTGCAAAGGCTTCTGCACATGCACAGAGGGTTAGTACCCGGATGTGATGCAAAGCGTGCACTTCCAAACCGATAGGGAAGGTAAGAGAAACCCACCCCTGATCCAGTAGCTGGAATATTAGTGTAACTTCTTCTTACACTAATGCATCCTTCCCCATTTATCTCGTTCTTGGTTTTACAACTTTGTGACAGGGTACATCTAGTTTTGGGGTGGTGCGGTGGCTCAGCGGTTAAGACACTGGGCTTGTCGGCTGGAAAGCCGGTAGCCCAGGTTTGAGACCAACGTTCCCTCTAACAAGGGAAATCGCTGCGCAGCAGTTTGAAACTGCTGCGCGGCGATTCCCTGTCACGTGCGTGGCCGCGCAGCAACGTTCCGTCTGACATGGGAAATCGCTGCGCGGCAGTTCAAAACTGCTGCGCGGCAATTCCCTGTGACGTGCGCAGCCGCGCGGCCGCGCACCTTAGAGGGAACAGTGTTCGAGACCCAAGCGCCGCACAATAGGATGAGCTCCCGTCCTCGCCCCAGCTCCTGCCAACCTAGCAGTTCAAAAACGTGCAAATGCAAGTAGATAAATAGGTACCACTTTGGTGGGAAGGTGGTAACGCTCTGTGATGTTATGCTGGCCACATGACTGTGGAAATGTCTTTGCACAGTGCTGGCTCAATGGCCTTGAAACGGAGATGCGCACCGCCCCACTATAGTTGGCAACAACTAGCGGAGTAAAATCTGCAGGGGCCCCTCTACCTTTTTTACATCTTGTTTTGGACTAGCAGTCGGTATTTTTGGATTGTGCATCTCTGCAAAACTAAAAATGAGCTTCTAATAAAGCAGGCTGGGATGAGGTGACAAAAGGTGTATTTGATTGAAGCTGTTGGAAACAGGTGTAGCGTGCACGTTTCAAAGCATCTTTTCCCCTTTAAACCGGAAGCATTCCATTGTTCTCCTCAACATCTAATAAATGTCTGATATTTCAAAAATTTAATTGTGACAAAACACGGCTGGGTTTGTGTGCGTGTGCACGCATGAATACATATGTACACATTTACAGTAGAAACCCAATGTAAATGTTACATTATTCATGATATTAAGATATTTTCAAGCTTAAAGCTGCAAAGGTCAGATAATTCCAGAGGTGGGTTCCTCCCGGTTCGGACCGGTTCGCCTGAACCGGTAGCAACCCGCTAGTGACGTCACGGAGCCGGTTCGGTCGGTGCCGGTCCGTGGACGCTGCCATCTTTTTTTGGTGGAATTTTTGGGGGGGATTTTTTTTTTTGAATTTGTTTTTGATTTTTTTTCCCTTTTGCGCATGCGCAGAAGCCGAGTTGCTGGCACTGCGCATGCACCATCTTGTTTTCAGCTTTTGGGGGGGGTTGGCACTGCGCATGCGCATGCGGCGAGGCGAGGGAGGAAGCGAACCGGCGGTGAGGTAAGTTAGAACCCACCCCTGGATAATTCACTTGTATACTACAAAATGTATTAGTCCAGAAATTTTGTTGTTACCTGTTTTGTTTAGAGGTGAGAAATCGTAGCAATCCTTTGGAAAATGAAGAGTTAAAACCATCTGTACATCCTCTTCCAGCCTACATATTCACCAATATTGTACATGGCAGATCAAAAGTTGGATTGCGGTTGAGTTTATATACAGGTAGTCCTCGATTTACTATTTGTTTCGTGACCGTTTGAAAGTTACAATGACACTGAAACAATGGACATCACTGTTTTTCACATGACCGTTGCAGCATCTCCATGGTCATGTGATCAAAATTTGGATGCTTGGCAACTGGCTCATATTTATGATGGTTGCAGTGTCTCCGGGGTCATTTGATCTGCTTTTGGGACCTTCTGATAAGCAAAGTCAATGGAGAAGCCAGATTCATTTAACAACCCATGTTACTAACTTAACAGTTACTAACATCGTTAACTGAATCTGGTCTCCCCATTGACTTTGCTGGTCAGAAGGTCGTAAAAGGTGATCACATGACCCCGGGACACTGCGACCATCATAAACATGAGTCAGTTGCCAAGCATCTGAATTTTGATTACATGGTCATGGAGATGCTAAAACGGTCATACATGTGAAAAACAGTCATATCGCTTTTTTCAGTGCTGTTGTAACTTCGAACGGTCACAAAATGAACTGTTGTAAGCCGAGGACTATCTGTACTAAGCCAGGAGCAACCATTACTGAATGCACTACAATTATCTCTTAAGTTTCAAGTGCACACAGGATTGGGCCATTAATCTCCGCAGACAAGGTTAGTTAAAAGAACAGTACACAATTCCTGGCATGACTGATGACCGAGTACATGAACTCCTGGCAACTGGGATGAATTTAAATACTTTTTAAGGTCTTGCAAATGTTGTACCAGGGGTCAGCAACCTGCGGCTCTGGAGCCGCATGTGGCTCTTTCATTCCTCTGCTGCAGCTCCCTGTTGCCAGACGGTAAAAGGAAAAGACGCTGTGCTAGGAGGAGACTCTATGGTGAGGGAACCGGACTTCCAGTCGGCAGAGGAAAAAGGACACCACGCTAGGAGGAGACTCTATGGTGGGGAGAACCAGACTTCCGGTCAGCAGAGGAAAAAGGATGCCACGCTAGGAGGAGACTCTATGGTGGGGGAACCGGCCTTCCGGTCGGCTCCAGAATTGAACGGGGAGCTTCCGGTTAGGACTTTTGTGGCTCTTTGAGTGTTTAAGGTTGCCGACCCCTGGTTGAACATGGCTGTGAGACATTGATTGTTCAGACCGAGGCACAGGCAGGGAAAAGATGGCTTGCAACATGAGGCTGGTCTCCATTTCAAGGCTTCAAGGTTTGCAAAGCTGCCGTTTGCTGATCAGATGGCATCTTCTTACCTCTCTGGACACACACGCACCAACCAAACCAATTGTGTCAGGAATATGCTATGGCTTAACAAGCTTGGCTGCTTTTTATTAGAAGGAACCACTGTAGCGAAACGATCTTGAACAGAAGCCCAGAATTTAAGTCCCTTCCACTCTTTTTTAAGTTTTAAAAAGTACTCAGTTGTTGCACTGTATTAGCATTTATATTTTCTTGCACTCGAGACAAGGGACATTGTAGGATTGGTGAGACAGACAGCAAGAGGGGGGGGGGAGAATTTGGTCCAGCTTCTCTGAGGGCAAGGAAACATTTTAATTTGAACGGTTGGTGGAGAATGGCACACAGAAGCAAACTAAAAACAAGTCACCAGAAGCAATAAAGAAGAAGCTCTAGAGATGATGAAGAATTACTCTGCTTCGATTCCCAACCAAGTTATTCATATTTCACTTACATTTCTCTTGGGCGAAATTTAAACGACAGTCTTAAAGACTCAACTCTTTAGAATGGACAAGAGATAAAAAATGATGCAAAAAGATGTAATGACCAATTTGTTGCATAGCTCCTTTGTGGAACAAACATTTTTTCTTGGAGAGCACTCTAATTAAACCTCTTTCAAATGAGGAAAGTGGGACCTTCTGGACAGGTTATTCCCTCTTATGACATTACCTAAGGCACAAGTGGGTAGCCCACACACCCTATCACAAGGCACTTGTCAAGTGCTCAGGAAATCAGGAAATTCAGACAGTTCAAATGAGTATAAAGATTTATTGCAAGCTGAAGATCTCTACAATAATCTGAATAAGGTCAAGGGAAATTAGTGGGAGTTAAAGATAGAAAGGAATTCTAGATCTTGTGGGTGCGCAGAGACTCATGACTGATGAGGCGTTTTACCCCTCCCTCTGGCTGAGTCTGGTCATCTCCTAAAGTACTACTACTGATAGTGAAGTACAGTTTGTGTAACATCTTTTGGCCAGCATTAATTTTTCTATGTGCCCTAAGAATTAGATGTATCATCTAATCAAACTCTCCAAACCATACCTGTCTTTGAAGGGACTTCGTGAACATTTCAAACATGGTGTCATATTAGGAGGACACGTAGGCCTGCGATGGCTTTCCATATCGGGTGCCCATCCTCTGCAACACGAGAGAACTTAGCCCTCCTCCAACTGAAGCAGAAAGCTTCAAAATCTAACGTGTTAAAAGTAGATCACAAAAATATTCGTGTTAAAAGTAGATCACAAAAATATTCGGGCAGGAAGAGACAGAGGGAAGCATAAAATATGCAGGGAGGTAAATCCCCTTTCATTTTAAAGACACCCAAAGGACAACCGCATAATCCTTTTCCAGAATGCGACACCTTTTAGTGCACAAAAAGCCACTGTGCCTTGCTTATTAATTTGCGAAGACATTTTCTTTTCCTGGATATTCTGCAAGAGGAACTTTCTGCAAAGGAACGCGACATCCCCACCCCCCACCCTGCCGAGATGTAAAAGAATTTGACAAAGCCATAATTGCTCTATTTATCCAAGATGAGCCAGTTCAGCGCCGCAGGGACAGAGTCAGCGAAGGGGCCTCATCTGTTACAAAACATGCCCAGGGAAGAGATTTGGGGAGGGGGAACCACTCAGTGTGGGACCGCTCAGTGTGGGAATCCAGAGAGGCTGGGTGGAGGGACCAGGTTGTCATGGAAAAGTTAGAAAAAAAAATTAAGCCAAATAGGGGAAGCAGACGGGATGCCCACAGGTCAAAAACAAGCCAGTTGTGAAACTTGATGTTCCTCTTTTGCTCAAGAGTGTGACGGATGCCACCTGTTGAGGACTCCTAAGGGAGGGAGGAGGGAAATAGAAGGGAGGGTTTGTTCCAAGGGGGACACCGTCTCAGGTCACATGCCCGTTTGACACTGCGGATGATTCTCACAGCTCATTCGGATGATTTATGGGGCTGCCCTGGCTCCCTTACTGACCTTGCTGTCACCATAGCAACAGCTTCCCCCCCCTCCAGTTCTGGGCATCTCTTCCCACCGCCATCTATAATAGCCAGACATGTTATGCGTTTTCCCAAGGGAAAAGGTTTTTTGGTGGTCCATTCTGGTAGGGAAAAATCACATTAAATGCCAACTCCTCCAAAGGGGAGCTGTTTTCCAGCGATTTTCAAGGCCTGAGAAGTCACACCATTTTACAATTGCAAACCTGATCCAGAGTGTTTGGTAAAAGATGCAGTGTACAGGGGAACCCCCTCCCCCCGCCCGCCCCCCAGTTCTACAACAGAGCATTTGTCTCAGGGGTTGTTGATATGTAGCAGGGAGAAAAGTCAACCTATTTTTTTTCTTGCCTATCGAAGCTTGCAGGAAGCACCATCACCACGAGGCAGGAGCAGAATTTTACCAATATTAATAAATTGCATCTGTTGTGGCAGGCATGCAGGTGCGCTGAGTTTAATACACCTACTTCTGTGAAGCTTTAATAATGGATCTCCAAACTTCTGTAACGTGATCTCTGTATTCCATAGGGTAGGGTACATACAGCCTGTCCGTCTGTTTTTATCAACATGCTATACAAAAATATGGGGGCAGCTTGAAGAGTTTCTCTACTTGAACCAAGACCATTCTCAGAAATATTTTGGTGGATTTACAAAAATCTCACTATTGTACTGCCATCTTGATCAGGGCTGGGCAACTACATGACAGCTTGTATGATCTGTTTACAACCTATACACAAGTTGTAAAGTTGCTATACTTGCCCACTTCTGATCTTGATGGTTCGCCAGGGAAAGCCCAGAATAATTAACAACCGGCTTGTAAATTATTTTAATTGTGTCTGCACAAGACAGCTTCATTATTCAGATGGGACACACTCCTTTAAAACTTTCCCATAAATCAGATTTCCTTTTTTAGGATGTTTTGAGTTCTGCCTCTTCCTCTAGATAAAACTCTGAAAAGGTCTGGATGCAACACTGAAAGAGGATGAATGCATACTAAACCACCAGAAAATAAAGAGCCTGTGTTTTTTCACACAGATCGGTAACCTTAATCCAATTATCTAAAGCAATGCAACCTGTTGTTTAAGATAACAGGTAACAGAAAATAGCCATGTAAGAGTTAAAAATGGGTTAATAAATGGCACAGGAAGAAAAAAAAAACCCAATGATTATGAAAAGGTTGCAGATCTTGAATTATGTTAAGGGAAACGTAACCCGTGCATGACAAAGCAGAGGAGGAGACCATCAAAATAAAAATAACATCCTCCCATTTAATAGAATTTCTAGAACAGGCCATTAAAATTGTCAAATAAGGTACATTTGGAGTTCAGCTTGTGGAAAGAGAGGAGTCAAGAATGGAAAATAGCCATCCCGTTTGTCCCTTTCCACTATTTAATATAAAGATGCTGCTTCTCTATAATAAAATTGAAGGAATAGAATCCTATCAATAGCCGATAATTAACAGCTCATCCCTACACATGGTAATCTGAACAACAAAGGCAAGATAGCCACTACCACACCAAAAGAGCCCTCTTGCTTAAATTTTAGCTGGCACATACATTTAGTTATTAGCTGGCAGGCAGAAACAGGAACAAAATCACTGATCAGTGCTGGTAAGGGCCCAAGTGAAGCTTTTAACTTACTTAAGTCTTCCTTATTTTAATGCCCCTTGAGATGTTTTGGGACTGTCGTTTCCAGAATGCCAATCCGTGTCTTAGAAGTAACCAAACACCTGGAAGATGCTACCATAGGTAGGGAAGAATGGGATTGTCAGGTAATACACCTTTTCTGTAGCTATGCCTGCTTTCTCGTGCCACCTGACCCCAATTCTGCAAGCCCACACTATTGGTGAATGGTGAATCCAATTTGTATTAACGAGTTGGGAAGAGTGTATTTTTTTTAAAAATGTGCATAGTTTGACCAAGGATGCCAACATTTTTGGATAGAACTGCAAGTGCATGAGTGACAATGTAGTAAGACTTTTCAGACAAATATCTTAATATCTTCTGAAGCTTTCTTTTCTACTGTGTTTCCTAATTTTGGTAAATATTACCTACATAGTTATTTCTTTGTGTAACAAAATTTATTTTCTAGCAAATTTATCTTGTGGCATTTATTTTCCAGCAAAACCCCAAATACCATAAAAAGTCATCAGGATTAGACATATTATAGAGTACCCCGCACTTTCAATTTCTCCATTAAGTTTCTCAATTTAAAAAGGTTCACCAGAAAACAATCAAAACTAAAAGGGGTAGATTATTAAAATTTAATCTTATTCTGTTCAGACTAGAATGAGAAATGAAACTCCGTCTGAAGGAGTTTGAAAGATTTGTACCAGGCAGCAGCAGTAAATGCAATGGGATTGTTTTCCCCCCAAACTCTTCCAGAAATGTCATTCTTTTTCTGTTGTTGTGCCAGTCAACTGGTCAGTTTTCCCACTAAGACCCAGACTGCCTTCCCTTCCGAGCAGGCTTGTGTCAAATTCCTCACACATATTCAGAAGCCAAGACGTGTAGACAAAATTCCACCTTAAGAATACCCAGAGGAAGCTGCATTTTTAATAGGATGATGTCATTTCATAAATCAAGTTAGAGTGTAAGAAATTCAATGAGGAGATTTGGGTCTAAAAGAGCTCATGCAGGCAGTCCTTGACTAACCGTAGTTGACCCTGCAATTTCAGTTGTTAAGTTATGATGGTCATAAAATTGGTTACCACAGGACAGAACCTGATTTTATGATCCTTTTTTGCCAAGTGGAAGTAAACACCAGCTTCCAAACCAGAAAGCCACACTGCAGTCATATGATGCGGGGCATCGCAAACGGCTATAAATGCAGGCTGGTTGCCAAGCACCCAAAATGCAGTCATGTGACATGTTTGTGTGTGTGTTAGAACACGGAAACTGGGCAGTAAGTAGCTTTCAGGAGGTCCTAAGTGACAAGTTGTAAGTTGAAGACTACCAGTACACGTCATCATTGAAAGGGACATAATAGTTTGCTACAGGTCGCCAAAGCCATACTTGTTACAGAGGCTTAGCTCAAATCATATTATTGGCATTTTTGTTTTCATACTCCAAAGGAGGACCTACGTCAGTGATGGCGAACCTTTTTTGGCTCGGGTGCCAAAAGGGTGCGCGCGCGCGTGCCCACACCCATAATGCAATGCCCTCCCCCTGCATGCGCACAGCCCGTGCTGCCCCCGCGCATGCACACAACCCCCCCCGCGCATGCGCACAGGCCTCACTGAAGCCTCTGGACTTCTAGTAGGCCCGTTGGGCTGTTCGGAAATGAACTTCCAGTTGGGCCGTTTTTCACCGTCCCCAGGATTCAGGAGGCTTTCCTGAAGCCTGGGGAGAGCGAAAACGGCCGAAAATCAGCTGGCCAGCGCGTGCATGTGCACTGGAACTGACAGGACAATGCCTCGCGTGCCCTCAGATATGGCTCCGCGTGCCACCTGTGGCACGCGTGCCATAGGTTCGCCATCACTGACCTACGTGTTAAGAGTACAGATCCCTACATCACTAGATGTAGACAATGCATACCAGTTCCAAGAGAAATATGGGAGAAAAAAGATTGCATAAAATGGGAGGCAGCTAGAGTCACATTACAGGAGGAAGGGGTGTTAAGCCAAAACAAAAATAGCACAATAATACAGGTAGGAAAAAAACAGAAGCAAAGAATACAGAAGACATTTATTGAAAGCCAAAATAAAAAGTAGTACAGATAGGCCATTGACTGCTTTCTACAATCCAAACAAGCAAATAGCTAAACACTACAGAAAAGGGTACTACGTTTTGTTATAAAATACTTTTAATTTCAATTTTTTTTGCATTACATTTTTTAAGCCAGGCAATCAAATTTGTGGTGTGTTTGGTAGCCCTCCCATCCCAACCCCAATACTGAACCTTTAATAGTTGGTTATCAAAATATACAATACATTTGTTTTGCTGTAAAAACTCGAGTTCTGCCATCCCCTCATGTCTTACAACAGGTATAAAAAATTATAAATATTTACACCTTTTTTCTCATTACTCACATTTACATGCAAAAAGAAAAAGAAAATAAGAAAACCAAAACAAAACACAGGATCAGGAAAAAAAAAAGATGAAGCCCCTCTTCCCAATTAACTGCAATAAGATTTGTGTGCTTCTTGGAAAAACACACAAAGAAAAATCTTAATGTCCTGCTGAAGAGGTCAGCAAGGAGGCTGCGTTCCGAGGACAAGAGAGGCTTATGGAACATTTAGAAAGTGAAACTGCAGACAATTCTAACCAAGGTTCTGCTAGGATCTAGTGTTATTTCTGAGTGCCACTGGTGGCTGAATCATTGTGAAGGCCTAAATCCGAAAGGATCTTCAGCACTTGTCCCTTTAACTTTTAATATTGTTCTGGTGAATGTCAAAAAGTATTGGCTGTGAGCTTGCAGCCATTGGGAAATTATTTTTGTCCCCCCCCAACCTCCTTCTAATGCCCCTCATCCTTGTTCTGGGCATTTAGAACGGAGCGAGGTACATAGGGAAGACTCTATTCCTCCACTGCCTGCAAGGGTCTCTAAATCCTCCAAGAATGGCTACTGCCAATCTTGCCTGTCAGCCCAGTACTGCAGAGTAAGTAAGGGAAATAGAGGCTTTTACTGTCCATTCCCAACAACTCATTTGAAACTATGGCTTAATTGGGGCAAGTTGGCCAAGAACACATTCAACTTTTTACACAGACATAATATTCTCCAACAGCACTGCATAAAGACATCTTAGTGGCAAACTTCTTCCTCTGGGCCAGCCTCTGGCTATCTCTAACTGTGACTGCAGAGGTTTAGAATGGAGCTGCCCTGTGCATGTGGTCAGACACCCTTCGAAGTTCTGCCATGCTACCCTTTACCCCAAAGTTAGCACCCTCTTATTGTGTGAATCAATATCTGTGATGAGAAATGAGGGAACTGTTTAGCAGATAGTGTTATTTTAACTTTCTGAGATGTTTGTTGTTTGGCCAAAAGAGGACAGTTGTTAAATAGCTCAAATCTGTATTATATGCTGGCAATCCAAGCAGAACCTCACTCAAAATATCACACATTCCTCCAGCATAGTTTGATTCCCCATAATATTGGGGAGAATTTTTTTTTTTTAAAGTTAAGACTTTCCCAAAAGCAATGACAAAAGCACATCAACAGCTCATGTGAAACAGCAGGGGACAGAGTGACTTTGAGACATCATCACATACGTTGAAAAAAATAACTTTGGTCCACAATTTGAGGAAGTAACCCTGATATTAAGTAGAAGATTCTGGTTTATCTTTTAAAATCTTACATGAGTTGGAACGCAATGTAAGGCAACACTGGAATACAAAGAAGGTAGATCAGCATGGAAAAGTTGGAGGCCACTAAGGATGGCATTTTAGGTGCTACTCTGAAAAAGATGTTAAGTTTATATTCTTTAAATAAAAGCATGGTTATTAAACTAAGATGACCCTTTAAACGTGGATCTCCTTTTTCAAAACGAGTGATGGTCGCTACTTTAAATATTGTTCAAAGTATAACATTAATTTTCAGCCATGAAATCACTTTGATAAACTAAATTCCTGCACTAGTTTTCCAGCTTACAAACAAAAATACAAGAGTACAGGATACAAGGGTAATAGAAAAGCAAGTCAGATATATTCATACCATCTTATCTATAAAAGAAAATATACTATTGCCTTTTTATATATGAATTAATTAGAATATTTGGTCAACTGGAAAGTATTGCTAGGCAAAAACAGATTGTATGTAAAAAAAATATAATAAAAGGAATTAAAACAAGTTGAAGCTACTACTACGAGAGGTCTTGCTGTAAGGGGTGAATCTAGGAGTGGAGTTTAAACGGCATCTTAACCCTTTAAGTAAGAGCCCAAAATATATTAATCTCAAACTCAAGTTCATGGAGTTTGATACTCCAAACAGATCTGTTCTTGGATTTCAATTTATGAAGTCTGGGACTACTTGTATCAAACAGAACCTGATGAAACTTATTGCAGACAATGAAATGTTGACGAGCAGGATAAGGAAACTTCCCTCTTCCTCCATCCCCACATCAATCTGAGCTTCAATAGACAATTGATGAAGGATTTATTTTTAATCAGCCTTCACAGTGAGAAACATTGTGGGCATGGAAATTAACACAATCTGCAAGTTAAGACATTTTAGGCAGAAATGTCTGGATTGCTTAACTGAGAAAGGTATCTGTCTTGTCTCCTCCTCTGTGGAAGACAGTAACCTTCAACTTTTCCCAGTATCTACTGTTCCTTCTACCTCAGGTAAAGAAAATGTCTAAGGCACCAGAGGATAATCAATGAAAGGCTGAGGGAAAAGGCAATGTTTCTGCTCCCTCTCCCCTTCCCAAGGCAACTGTGTTTGGGGAATAATAATAAAAAAATGCTAAAGCTAACTGCAGAGTTTGGGGGTCTCTTCCAGAGCTCGTTGATAAAGGCATCACTGTGAAGCTGATAAGCTGTTTGGGGGGAGGGGAGGGACTGTTTTGTTTAAGTATGGGAGAAAAGGTAAAAGACTCCCAGAGAGGCTTCCAACAAAGAATGTAAACGTTTAAGCTTGTGATTTTTTTTTCCTGGTCAAAGATTGTTATCTCATTCTCTGCAAGAAAGATTATAGCAATGTGAATTAAGATTTACTCATTGTTTTTTTTTTTAAAAAACAGTAAACTGTTTTCTTCCTTAAAAAAATAAAATCTGTTTAAGGTCACTTCAGTTGCATTCTCTCTCTCTCTCTCTCTTATAAAGTGGCTTCTTTTTGTTTCTGGAATGATGGAAGTTGTCCCACCCCATGCTGGTGGTCCAGCCGTTGAAAAAAAAATGCAAGGCTGAGCCTATTAAGAAGAGTGGTGATTTGTTTTTCAGTCAGGTCCATCTTGCTGCATGCTTTTCCAAAGCACTTAAATTGTGGATTTTGAAAAGGACACACGCAAGTGGTGGTTCTCACCAAGGTCGTGGTTATGGAGGTCGATGAGCGACTGAATGGCTTCTTCCACAGATCCCATCTGGATGAGAGCCATCTTGCGGTCTCTCCTGCCAAAAACAACTTCGGTCAGAGGAGAAGGAAAATGTGCCCTAGACAAAATTAAGTTCATTTCAAACATTAGAGTCTAGCATCAGTCAACTATCATGGATAGTAATCCCTTACATTCCGATGTGAGGTGACTTAATGTAGAATTTATTATGAAAAAATAAGCTAACACTTATTTTCAAAGGCTTTAAATTAGAGAAATGCTAAAAGCCGGATACAAAATGCAACAGCTATACATATAATCCTCGACCTATGACCATAATTGGGACTAGAATTTCCATCATAACTTGTTGCGGTCGTAAGTTGAGTCAGACCTGATTTTGTGACAAATTTTACAGCGGTCATTTAAGGAAACCACTGTGGTCATCAAGCACGTACAACTTCCCCAATGGACTTCTTTTTTAAACTGAAAATTTGCCAAGTTGTAGCAAATTGCAATCACGTGACTGCAGGATGCTGCAACTGGTTATAAATGTGAGCCAGCTGCCCAGTGCCCAAATTGCAATCACATGACCATAGGGGTGGTGCACTGGCTGTAAGGGTGAGTATAGGCCACAAGTCGCTTTTTCCAAAGCTGTTGTAACTTAGAACCAATGTTAAACAGTCGTAAGTTGAGGACTACCTGTACTAATTTATATAGAACCAATCATTCTTGAATTGTTTGACCCAATTCCCCCCTTTCCCAGCCTTGAATATTATTATCCCAATCCCCCCCCCCCAAATAAAAGGTGGCAATGGGAGGGGGAGGAGAGAGAGAAACGGACTCTATTGTTTGGCCCAAACATTTTGGCAGCAGCAGCCCCAAACTCTATCCTCAACTCACAAATGAGCAATTATTCACAGGATATACCCAAAGTACCCCCAGTTTAAGAAAGACTGCTCCATCTATTGCCTATAGAACGCTAGACGTTCCCACGTAGCAAACAGAAACCTTCAGAGGAACAGGGAATCCTCAAGCATGAAGCAGAAAAGCATTCAAAAAAACAACTGACTGTCCTCCTCCCTTCTCCAGGGAAACTAAGACCACTTACTGGAAGAATTTGAAGCCTTTCACCATCCCACCGTTGCTTGAGAAGAGCAGCTTGAGATCATCTTCTATTATTGAAGGCCTGGAGCAAGAGGAACAATTGAGGACAAATTGAACAACAGAGACTGGGATTTCAGATCTTTTTTTTCCAAAAAAATGTTGAATCCTTGCTTCATTTCTGCAAACATCAACAAGTATCATTCCAACATCATTTATTTCTAATCACAATTCTATGACTTATAGAATCATCAGTCATTAACAGAAAAAGACATCTAATTAATTTTCCCACTCGAATGTAGACCAATGATATCGGCAAGCTACATAGAAACAAGGCAATTTACAAGTTACCATGACCAAGGAGAAGGTATCTTCCACCTTCCGGTCATATGCCAACTGCTCCAAGGCAAATCCAGAGTGTGATCACCTGGACGTGTTGAACCTGTTCCAAGTGGGACAAGCTCACAGGCATCATGGAGGCCATGAATTTCTGAGCTATCCTGAACTTAGTCACATTGCATTTGACAAGCTCACATAATAAGGATACCCAAAACAAAAAAATGCAGGGCTACTTGTTACTTAAGGTATTTAGGTACTATGCTCAAAATTAAGTTTAAGAGCCTGTTTTAATTAAGGAATCTCATTTCCCCCCAATAATCTGTGTGAAGGCTACAGCACTGGGCAAAGCTAGAATACGAAGCATTAATGGCCCATTTCTTCTCTCCTTTTCTCTGAAGCTGACATCTTTCTCCCAAACAGCAAACTACCATAGAAAGATTAGATAATCCTTGCTAGGGGACTGAACTGACTACTTATATGTTGCATCTGAAATTGTTGCTCTTGCCCCAAATACAGGGCCTCAGGGATCTGAGCTTATCAGCCACCACTTTGTGAGCACAAAATCTCATCTGAGACTCAGTATATCTGAGGTCAATGGGAGAGTAGACAAGGGAGAAGCTGAATAAATGGAGAACATGTAGGATCCTTCTCTGCTGATACAAATCCATGTACCAAGTTGATATGCTTGAAGCCCTAAAAAAATGTATTATATGATAAAGTTATGACATAACTGTGAGTATTGCTGGTATGAGTTGCTCTTAAACCTGAAAACAAGCAAGCAAATTAGCCAAAATTCTGTTACCTTAGGACTGCTCTCCTTGACACAAGTAAGACTACTTACGGAATATTGGAGAGGTGAAGAGTGGAAGAAGGGGGAAAGATGTTTTGAAAGTTCTTGGAACCCGGCTTCTTAAAGCGATGAAGAGGGGAGTTGCCATAATCCTTGGTCAGCCCTTGGTCTTCTTGTCCTTCACGGGGCAACTGCACTGTTTGATGTTTTGACAGAGTGATGCGGATGGGCTTCCCGTGAAGCTTTTGACCATTGAGATGGCTCATGGCTGCCAAAAATTGAGAAAAAGGAGAATAACCTATAGTAGTTTGGCTTCCAGCGCAGATTCAAATGCATTATTTAATGGACTTGTACAAACCTCTCCACCATCAGGTGCAAAAGTTCCACTTTCAATACGGCATAGCACTTAATTTGGCAAGAAATAAAACGGTGCTGACTTAAACCTCATTGCATAAGACCTTGGTTCAGACAATGCCAAAATCCCTTAGCTGTGCTATTCTAATAGGACAGTCAAAGGGTTCCTGAGAGTCATACATAGATACAAAACTTGAGGAATGGGTTTAATAAGAAAATACAAGTTGTCCTTGACTTACAACCATTCACTGAACATCCAAAATTACAATGGTGCTTATGATTTTTGCAGCTTCCCTAGTCACATGATTAAAATTCAGCTCTTGGCAACTGGCCATGTATTTATATCAGCTGCAATGTCCCAGGGTCATGTGACTGCCATTTGTGATCTTCCTGGCCAGCTTCTGGCAAGCAAAGTCAATGGGGGAAGCCAGATTCGCTTAATAACTGCACAATTCACCTAACAACTACAGTGATTTGCTTAACAACTGTGACAAAAAGGTCATAAAATTGAATGTGACTCATTTAACAACCACCTTGCTTAGTAACAGAAATTCTGGTTCCAATTGTGGTTATAAGTTAAAGACTACTGTATTCTGTCCACTATAAATGCCCCTTGGAGGAAGAAATTATTTAAAAAAAAATAGCAATAAGGAATGCCATCTTCCCTTTCTGTGGCTTTCACCATATGATTCGGGGTCCTTCTGACCCCTCAGACCAAGAAAATAGAACAAGCTGCACTTTTTTTCCTCTTCAAAAATCTTTTTTTATATATATTTAGGCAGTAACCTTAAGAATGATTTTGAAGAGGAGAAGAATAAAAATGCTTTAGGTAATGAAAAAATTCTAAGTGGTATTCTCTCAAGGATAAGCGATAAGGTTCATTGTTAAACTCAGAGCTAAGTCTATTTTTTCTGCCATCAAGACAAGATGACAAATTGGTATGGATGGAACATAGCTTACGTTGTACACTGCTCTAGGCTAAAAGGATGACATTCTTCGTATGTCGTTATTTGCAGTGTTAACCTGATTCTTGGGGTGGAATAATCAATAGAATTAGATTCCCAGCTCAAAAACCTGTTCATGGAAGAATGCAGAGAATCGGTTCCTACATTTCCATCACTCAACTGAAAGATGCGAGTTTGAAAATGTATATTAACAAAACTAATTTCTGATCTGGACAGGTAACAGCTTTTATAATGCTCTGCAATTCTTAAGACGAAAAAATGTATGTTACAGCTATGTATTGCCACAAGGTTTAATGATATAAAAGGCACAGAAAAACCCTGAAGTTTCAAAAGGGAAACCTCTCAGGATTATGTCGTGCTTTTTATATGATTTATATGCAAGACTGTTGCCAGTCAGATAATGTCAGTACGCTAGATTTAATAGAAATTAATTTTCTGTGCTATTACTGCATTTCCTCACTGAGGTGTTATCACTAATATTTAACAAGGTCCAAAGTAAAACACACCCTTTGGACCCAAGCTCAGTCAAAGCCTTGCTGCCACCAGTGGGAACCATGACTGCTTTGCAAGACAAAGAAAAGGCATGACATTTTACAGATGCACCTGACAAACAGGGTGGGGGATGGGAATGTAAGATCCAAAGCACTTTCCCACTTTGGTCCTGAATACCTGCACCTCCTTAAATATGCCTGATGCACACGACTATTTCAACCTCAAAAAACATATGCATGCCAAAACATAAAGACTTCAGAATTTTTTGGTCAACTAAGGGGGGGGGGAGAAACCCCCACCCACTAACCAAGTGCATAATGCATTAAAGAAAAAATATGCGTACAAGTGTATCCTCTCTGGGAAAAGCATGAACAAAACAGCATTTTACTTCTAAAATAGCTTGCAGAAAGCATGCTGATTAAGGAAACACAACATTTAGTTGGAGAAGCATAAAGATTTCTATGTATTATATATAAAATATATGATAATCTGCTTTTAATAAAATGAGTGTTTCAGCCAAAAAACAATAGATCCACTTTATTCACCACAAAAAATAAAATAAAATAAAAAAATAAAAAAGTGTATATTTACCCAGTTGAGATTGATTGCCATCTGCCATTTGAACCAAGGCATTCTCCTTTTTATTGAACAAAATCTTCACTCTTTGTACATCACCATATACCCCTTAGGGAAGTCAGCAAAGAAAAAAGCAGGTATTCAGAAAGAAACTTTACTTATCCCAAATTCATCCAAGACCCATTCAAACCCCAGTCTGTTTTCACTCCACTTAAAAGTTGCTTTATTCTGCTGAGGATAAATCTGATCAGCAACAGAAAACTGGAGCAATTCTTTGGAGTACTGTATTTATAAGCATACTAGGGAGCACCCAACGAAATGCCAACTGCCGCCAGCAGAGGTGAGATGAACCATTTCACATGCTATCTGTTTCTGACCTGCCCAACCGACATGCAAAGCAATCAAAACCATGCACAACAGGTAAACTGAAACTAAAACAGCACAAATTTCGTAACTGGAGCATTCAACCAACGACAAACCCTCCCTCAACCACACTTGCTTTCCCCAAAGTAAAATCTCAAAATGAAAAAAGGTAATAAAAAAAGTGTGAATGATAACATACCGAAAAGAATAAAGAGGCATTGGGGTGTAACTCTCTTTAGAGAACAGCAGAGCAAGGCAGCGGAGGGACAGGGAAGAGGTAAGGAATCGGAGGGGAGAGTGAAGGTTGCGCAAATCGTCGACAACGAAGGAAAGGTAGAGTCCCCGCAGGAAATGGCGAAATTGGTTGATGGATGATGAAGTTTTCAAGATGGTTAATATTGAAGGGCAAGTTGGTTTCCGAAGAGCAGGAAGGTTTTTTTTTTTTGAGGGGGGCATTTTTATATATATGTATATATATTTGTTTCAAGCAACAACAGGAAGCAGAAGTACCGTGCAGTCAGTTGGCAAAGAAATTCCGGATCAGGGAGAAGGGGAGGAAAAAAAATATTGAGGGATGGGGTGGAGAGAAAAGAAAAAAAGTAGCAAAAAACAGGTCAGTAAATACATAAAAGAAATATGCCGTGTTCCATCAGTAAAGATTTATAGATTTCTAAAACATACAACACTTTCAACAGAAAAAAAAACTAGTTAATAGGGTTTTTTTAACCTAGTGGAACACAACAATAAAAGAAGAGCACTTTACTTAAGTAAGATATAACTAAGGAGGAGAGGCAGTATTGCAACAGAGTGACTAAAGGGCATGATGGCAAGGTTCATGACAGTGCCAAGAAACAGAGGCAGAGGCCCATTTAAAGCTCCGAAGAAAAACCTGCCAAGGATTCCCATCAGCTTTCTAAAAGCAGAAGTGTTTACTTAGTTCTACTTTTAAACAACCCTGGAGAAGTTTTCAAGCAACAGGTGAAAAGGTTCTCTCTTCAATCTCAAAAGTTTTAAACTTCTCTCCAAAATCTGGTGGGAACTGATTATTGTGAGAAACGTTAAGGCCCCATGGAATCATCAGTTTTAAATTTATAGCTTTCTCTTAAGATAATTACCATCTGCTGAAAGTTAAAACAATCTGGCTTTAAATTCAGACTAATCTGGCATCAAATTTATTCCAAACTGAAGAAAAATCCAGCTTTAATGTGGATGAGGGCTGGATTCTTCTTTCCCCACCGGATATTTAGGGGTCAAGCTCCAGCTATGACAATGTTGCTGCCGAACTAAATCTAGCCCAATTTCTCCTTGTAGATTCTTCTACCTGAGAAATAGTGTCTCAAGAACACCCTACATACATAATAAAGTAAATGGGTGGCACAAAGGTGTCTCGAGTGGTCTTTCTAAAACCCAAAGTGTGAAGCAGCATTGTGCACACTGCAAGTGAGATACAGCCTTGATACCCTAAAATGTCCGTATATATCAACTGACAGGCACACTTTGGTAGCACTTTAGTTTGAGACTGCAGGCAACATTTATAAATCAAGAGTAATCAATACAAAACCCGACAAAAGTCTGAGAATCCATACTAGTCTACATCTCCTCAGCCACAATTGTTTGCCAGTCTCCAGTCTCTTATATATAGTTTCCAATGCTGGCGAAGGAGGAGATGGAGAGTAAGAGTCCCTCTGGAGAATACTGCCTCTCAACTGTATGCACAGATCAAGTTTCTATAACACTGATTATACAAGCAATGAAAAATAAAAAGTTGAAGTCGTTAGTTCAGCTTCACTAGAGATATCGTAGCTTCTAGCCCAAAAGAGAAGCTGGATGAATGAGTAAAATAAACACACAAAGAGGCATGAAATCAGTTGCTCAGCAATACTCACTTAGGCATATCTACTGAGTAAAATAGCCTCAGAATTTTGGTTGTAACATTTCTCAAAGACATACTAACTAAAAAGCGCTACAGAGTATTTTTCATGAAGATTTGAGGTCAGAGGTGCTAAATTTAAGATGCAAAAACAGATCCAATCAATTTCATAGTAACTTGTATTTTCAGTACGCTCTCAGCTGTTTAGAATTCAGTTCTAGACATTTATTTTCCCTCTATTTTCAGAAGCACCAGCTTCAACTATCCTTTTCTAATTTTAAAGAATTTACCTACTCATTTTCTGATCTCTACAAAAGGTATTTTTCATTAAAAATGTAGAGATATCGGATTGCTAGGATAATATATGATAGAATATGCTTCCACTCTGTCACAATTTGAGTTAAATCCATAATAAGTTTATTAGGAATTTACTCCTATTATGTTACTGAACATGAAAAAGGATTGAATAATAGTGCGCCTGATGCTACAGACTTCGCTTAACTTCATTAATTGCTCACTCACTTCAGGAGACTCTGTAGCCATTAATCAGGTGCTTGAATGCTTAATTTTTATTTTGAAAAGAGAATAAGAAAATGCTCAGGGAGAATTGAAACATTTTATTACTGCATCCTCCTTTTACTACTACAATTAGCCAAGCCCCCTCTAGGATCTCAAATTAGGGCATTTGCTCTATAACTGATCACCCATGCCAAATTTTTCCTAGTGAAAAGGAGAGATCTGCTGTCAGAATTCTAGCAGTTCATAGGATTCCAGAGGGTCCTGGAATGAGCTGAGTATTGCTGGCAAAATCTCATGTCCTGAAAAGAATAGTTATAGTGGATAGGTAAAAACAACAAAATGGATTACAAATGGTTAATTTCCTATTAATTTTCAAATTGATAATTCTTTCATCCATCCCTCTGCAGTAGAGCTTCTTACATAAGTAATGTAAGCAGAAATTTAACTTTTAAGCATAGCTTTAAGCACCGGGGTTCAAGCAATAAGCTCACTGCAGAGGCAAAACTGAATGTAATTTCTACTTCTTCAGTAACCCACTTCAAAGTCCAAGTGGATCTATTGAATTAAATCCTTTGTGCAGATCGTTTAACATGCCTTCAAGGTCCATTTTAAGGCAGCCAAATGTTTCAATCAAAAAGGGGAGAAAGTTAAATGGAACTGAAAATGTAAAATTATTTAAGAAGTTAAAGAACAGAATAAGGCACACGACTTTAAAGAATTTTGGTAAAGGAAAATGTATCAATGCACGTCAAAGAAAATACATACTTGGCAAAAGATAAAATGAAGCTAAGCTGGCAGGGAGGCAAAGATCAAGGCACCCATAAAGAGTACAGAATGAACACTGTCACTCCAACTGCAGGGTTTGAAAGTTACAACATGCCAGGGGGAGGACTACAGGATTTTTGCTGTGGTGAGGAAGACCCAAGTAGAGACAAAACCAATAGGGTAAAAAGTACAGCGGAAAATTTCGCAATGAAATGGTCTTAAAATTTTGCTTTGGGGAGTGAGAGCAGGCCAGCAAACACTTTGGCTCACATCAAGGGAGGAGCAACGATGTTAAGCCTTCCACCCACAGCCCATCAAATATCCAAACGCAGATGAGTGTGCCTACAGCTATTCTGGACGACAACTTCTAAGGCATACTAACTGCCGCCATGGTTGAGGGCAAGGTATCGTAGTCCACGCCCCTTATTTGCTTTTGAATCAGCTGCTGGACTTTGATTTTAGACACTCCATTTCGGGGAGAAAAAAAATTTCAGCATTTGAAGCTTCAGCACAAGATTTTTGGGGGAAGGAATAGTTCAGAGAGAAGCAAGGTCAGAAATTGGAAGGAAGCAAAAAATAAATGAGATAAGTTGGATAGAAAAGATTACAAGGCTGCCACTAACCTCTGGGTTCAAATTGCTAACCAGCAGAACGGAGTTCCCTGCCCCGGTAAGGCCGGGAATACCAAGCCGTCCTGCGGCAGCTGCGGCTGCGGCGGCTGATGGGATAGTCAAAGGAGCAAGTGCTCCATGTACATTTGGAACTGAGAGGCCTGAAAAAATTAAAAAGTATTAACCAGTAGAGAAGTCCACAGCACATTCCCTGCTACGACTTGCAGTGGAAATAAGGACCTTTGACCAACATGTTTCTTAAAAGAAGAACTTTAGTGTACGCATTTTCTTTCATTCAAGGACCCAGAAACCAGATACGCTTGAACATTAATGGGCTGAAGCATCTCCAGTTCTGGCATTGCTCAGGACTCTGCTCTCAGCTTCCGACAGAGGGAATAAGCCTTGTGGGGCTGCATTTGGCTCTCCTTGGGTGATGTGCGAATCAGACATCTGCTTTTAAACAAGTTCTGCAAAATTTCATAGGCTTATTTAAGCAAAGTCACTGGGGGGGGGAAGGGGAAGCAGGAAGGGAGATGACACACAAAGCAGTGCATTTGTACTTTTTTTTCACCAAGGCATGCTGGAAGTGCCTCATTCTTTTTTATCATGCAGATATTAAAACCATACCTATGTACATTCCAGTCACTGACAAATGACATCATCCCAATACAAGCATCTAAACACGAGCTTATTCCTTTGTATCAAAAGCACATAATCCTGAAGGGCACATAAAAGTTGTTTACCTCCTTTGTCCATCAGAACAGGGATTATTGTGTGGGAATATGAATAGTTCTGCCTTATTTATTTTTTATAGGACCAATGGGAGGAAAAGTATGTATATCTTGCAAGGATTATCAAGTATCTGCTTCAAATATTCCCTTCCAAGCACTACATCCAGCAAAATTTAATAATAAAAAAATCCATCAAAAGTTATTAACAGAAATTTTACACTTGAGACACTAAAATTATTAGAATTTCTACACCGGCTCAAGGTTGACTCAGCCTTCCATCCTTCCGAGGTGGGTAAAATGAGGACCCAGATTGTTGGAGGCAATATGCTGACTCTGTAAACCGCTTAGAGACAACTGTAAAGCGGTATAGCAATAGCAATTAGACTTATATACCGCTTCATAGTGCTTTACAGCCCTCTCTAAGCGGTTTACAGAGTCAGCATATTGCCCCCAACAATCTGGGTCCTCATTTTACCCACCTCGGAAGGATGGAAGGCTGAGAGTCAACCTTGAGCCGGTGAGATTTGAACCACCGAACTGCAGCTAGCAGTCAGCTGAAGTAGCCTGCAGTACAGCACTCTAACCACTGCGCCACCTCGGCTCTTATGTAAGTGTAAGTGCTATTGCTAAAGTGCCAAATCTCAAATCTAAGACTTTTCAGCCTCTTCCCTTCCTATCAACTATAAAGTCAACATGCCCATGTGCTTTCCTCAAGGTAATATACATTTTGTTCTGATAGACTGAGATGTTGCCACAGCCTAGCTATCTAGGCAGACTCTTTTTAATTTATTGCCTTTATGGTGTCCATACTGTAAATCAACCTGAATGTTTTTATCTTACTAGGACAAAATGTTCCAAGCAAATGTTGAAACAAAAATATGTAATGCACATTCTCATTAGGATCTAAGCCACTACATGTAAGTAAGAGGACTTTGGGCACATTGAAAACCCACTACAGGAACTAAGGACATGTTAGTACAATTTCCATGGTGACAAAGATCATCACAGAATATAGGAACCTCATGAGCCTGTGGTCATAGATTTCTCAAATGGTGATTACTATTCCCAATCTGCTACTAACATTTAGGAGTCCAAAATAAGAGGGAGGAGGAAGGGCAATGGTATAACAAAAGCATGAGCAATGTTTAAAGAAACAGTACCTGCAGCTTGAGGAATTGCAAAAGCAGGAGGGAAGCCAGCTCCTGCATAAGGAGAGGCTGAAATGATCCCTGGAGCACCTACAAAATAGAAAAGATTGGTTAGTTCATTAGACATGACAAACTCTAGTTATCTGTACTAGGCACGTTTTAACCAAGGTATCTCACTGCATCACTTCTCTCTCTCACAATCCCTATTTTGAAAAGCATACAAGTCTCACTCCCCTTAACTAACATCCTAAGGAGCTGTGGTGGCGCAGTGGTTAGAATGCAGTATTGCAGGCTAATTCAGATCACTGCCAGGAGTTCGATCCTCACCGACTCAGCCTTCCATCCTTCCGAGGTCAGTAAAATGAGGACCTAGATTGTTGGGGGCAATGTGCTGACTCTGTAAAACCGCTTAGAGAGGACTGTAAAGCGCTATGAAGTGGTATATAAATCTAAGTGCTATTGCTATCCTCATTTGCATCAATATTTCAGACTTGTCCCTTCACAGGAAGGTGTAGGAAGATAAAGTTCAATAAACTGTCATTGCCATCAGGAAAACAGGTTTCCAATATTTGTTAATTGATAGGGTGGTTACTTCTCTGCATTGCATAAGATTTATAAATTTTCTTAGAGGCAACTGAACTAATTTAACTGTTTTAATTGTTCAAACTGTTCATAGTTTCCTTTTGGATTGGATATTCTGATAACAGTTGGTGTAAAGTATAAATAAAGCTTAGTTACATTTTTCTTCACAGGTATTTGTAAAACTAGAAATGCAAGAATTTCTATGGGGAATGCCTGGAAAGCTGTATTATAAACAGGTACATTTGACAAGTAAATTTGCTTCATAAGGAGAGAAAATCAGAAATCTCTGTATTCTTTTTTAGAGCAAAGTAGAATGCTTGAACAACTTTTGACATTTTAAATCTGCAAATGCAAAGTAAATTTCCATGATACAGAGTTCACTCTGCCAATTATTTCCAGTAAAGGCTTCGGCCCACTAATTTTACCTTAAACATGTCACATGATATTTTTACTCTTCATAAACAGTTGTCTCACAGGAAATGAAGGAAATTCCCCAAAGTCTTCTTTCCTGATCAATAGAGCCTCAGGTGCCTCTAGAACACCACTCAACACATGGCTCTAAGAGAACTTGATATATCTTTTACATCAAGGGATCTTATGTATGTGAAGGAAGAAGACATATGAAAGGCTTAACTGTACTGGGAGTCTATTTATGAATGATAATATAACTTAAACATTTCATTTCATTTGTTGTTTGCTGTTTTTAGAGATTGAACTATCTAATTGTCGGATTTGGATATTAATATTTTCACCTACTAACAAGTGGGAAAAAATACAGCCCTTTACTTAACAGCCACAACTGGGAATTTTAGTTGGTAAGTAATGGTCGTTAAGCGAGTTATTGTGTGACTGGACCCCAATTTTATGACTCCTTTTTACAGGGGTCATCATGGTCACTAAGCAAATTTGGCTTCCCCAATTAACTTTGCCTGTTGGAAGCTGGTTGAGAAGGTCACAAATTGACTGTAAGATGCTGCAATTATTATAAATGCAAGCCAGTTGCAAAACACCCAAACACATGCCCATTGGGTCTGCAATCGTTGTAATTTACTTTTCCTGAGGTTATTGCAACTTTGGACTGTTGGTAAACGAACAATCATAAGTTGTGGACTATCTGTACCTAGTCGTTTGGGATAAGGTAATGCCACAAGCTAGCAGAAAGGAACCTGGTAGCTACATTAGCACTTTGTGTTTGTCGTGCTGTATGTCCTTATAAACACTGTATAAAGTAGGCTGATCTGATGGTTAGGAGGAAGGAAAGATGGAAGTCAAGAGTGGGCTGCCTACTTTGCCGGTTAATTATTGCTAAGAAGAAATAAGAAAGATTATCCCAGATTTCCCAGTTAAAATCTTCTTGCTCAATCCCTTACCAAAAGCAGCTGCCATGGTCTGATCAAGGGAAGGTTGGTTGTCTCCAGAAGGCAGGTCTGGCCTGGTGTAGTCTCTGCTCTTATCGTTGTTGTATTTTACATTGAGGCTTGTGAGTTTGGAAAAGTCAATGCGGAGGGTGCAGCAAGCATTGTAGATGTTCTGCCCATCAAGAGACTATAGGAAACCAAAGCAGAGTACATCTAAGCCAAGGAAGTTACTTCAGGGGGAAAAATGCTATACACTCCACATCCATCCAATGTATAAAACTGAGAAATAATCTTAAGAGATGAAGTTTTAAGAGAGTGCCCATACAATTGTTTGCAAAGACTTGAAGGTTACATTTAGATGAACATGAGATTAAATCTCTGAGTAATGTACATTATAATGTGATACAATGCTGTAGCTAAAAATTAATCTAGAACAATTCTGTATTCCTCTGGAAAGAGTACACAGGAGCAGGCAATGTCTCAGAGGATGGAAATCAGTGGCACTCCTTGTTCTGTTTCTCCACCAATGCCTTTTCCTGCTATGTAGTTTTAGCAAGATTTCCAGCTTCCTAAAGATACTTGTGTTAAAGAACTCACCAATTTGGCATGCTGGGCACTCACAGGGTCTGCATATTGCAAGAGTGCTTGAAACTGGTTGTTCTTGGTAAATGTGATTATTTTCAGCACTGTCCCAAATTTGGAGAAAATCTGTGTTCGCACAAAACACAAAGAAGTCATAAAGCGATTGCTTCCAAGCCTTTTCTGCAAGTGTGAAATAGGTTGGGGAATGATAACAACTTAACACAACAGAATTGCACCACAAACTTCCACTTCCAGAGGAAAAAGCCAAAAGATTCAAACACATAAAGGAGCTACTGACAAATTCTTTGTGAGGAAGAAGTTACATTACATAAGACATATTTGCCCAGTCTCAAGGGGCAGATCACATTTTTTGCAATTCCATCTTGAATTTAGCAACTCTAGGTGGCACTAGAGGTACAGTAAAAAGAAACCCTGTAGGTCTCTTCCCCAACATTTCCTTCATTTTGCATGCCGTGAACCAATCACTTCTTCCAGAGCAAAGCCTGCCTGTAAACAGTTACAGAAAGGAACATGATCCCCCTGTGCTTTGCTTTCTGCTAATATTTTAGAAAGACTGGATAATTTTTTTTTTAACATGTGAGCATTATGGCCACAGAGTAGTTTGGATTCAATCTACAAAAGATACATCAATACATCTGAAGATTGTTTTTTTTTATGTGATCTAAGCAAAAAACCACAGCTTCTTTAAGGTATTGCAGAGGTGCCACATTTGAGAACATTTATGTTCAAAAACATGTTCCAGGAATTAAATCCAAAGTGTTCCACAGCCCTTGTGAAACAATGTCTAATATATGTAGCAACGTGTACCATATTAACCAATAAGGACACAGGTACTCTTATTTACATGGGCACATGCCAAAGAGTTTTATCCAAAAGGCATATCAGAATTTTTCCCTAATGCACCCATAGTGAATAAAAGCTAATTACACATGGTAACTAGAACAATGTTCCTCAAACTGAAGGTGTCTATAGTGCAATTCCCACTAGCTCCAATAAGCATGATAAACAGTAAAAACAGAAGCTAGAGTCAATTATTTGGTGGGAGAAAGCAAGGTTAGAGGACCTAGATCTAACACAAAAGCAGCTTTTGGATCTCAAGAATCCAATCTATTTTGTAAAGATGGGAATAAAAATAATGCCGTGTAAGTAAGAATATACTGTATATGCTCCTAATTTAAGCAAATGTCAAGAAAAAAAACAGTGTGAGGATTAATGAAAGAAACCATAAATAGTCAGGCCACTTGTGGCACAAGTTATCACAGCTAATTCTCTGCCACATACTGGCCACTGACAGCTGGAAGTCACATCTCACCTGATGGAGGACATCTAGAGTAACAGGATAGAAGAGGTTTTCCACAATGATCCTCAGGACTGGGCTCTGACCAGCCATGGCCATACCAGCATCCACAGCTGCAGCAGAAGCAGACAGTGCCAGATTCCCAGACTGGACAGAATTTACTGCTTGCAAGGCTGCTTGAGCACGCTATGGAATCAAAAGTTGTAATGCATCAATAAAGTAGGAAATAGGGGAAAAAAGCACATATCCATTATCCTATACTAGCAAAGATTATTTTCTTTCAAACTCTCTCAAATATGACATTCAGTTGCTACTTTATGAAGAAAAAAATTCTAGAGACGTTGTCTTGGGATTCTGCCCTTTATGAAAGGATGATGCACGACAAATTATTAACAAGAAGCCGGGTTATCTGCTCTTCATATAAGATAAAGGGTTTTTCAATGAGTGCATATATGCAAACATAAAAAGAAACCGGAATACAGCAACAGGTAGTCCTCATTTAACAATGTTCATGGGACCAGAATTTTCATCACTAAGCAATGCGACTGTATGATGTTATGTGACAGCATCACTTAGTGACAGCAATCCAATTCCCATCGGTAAAGATGGCGGGTCATTAAGAGAGGACCTCATTTGACCAGGAATTGCAACTTCCTGCCAGCTGCCAGCTTCCAACAAGCAAAGCTAACAGAGAAGCCAGCAAGTCCCAGTCACAACAAACCTTTTCTTAGGTGGCTTGTAAACAGGCCAATGGGTGAACAGTGCTGTGGCATAGCAGAAACGTAGTCAGGCAACTATGTGTAGACTATAGTGTGGGCTGGGATGTGGGTGTGCACTACAGAGTACAAGATCCCTGGGATCTTATTTTGTATAGTGGGGCCCCTTGGAAGAAAAACCTATGGGAGAGGGAGCAACCTTACCTGCTAGCTTCCCCATTGATTTTGCTTGTGGGAAGTCAGCAGGGAAGGTCGTAGATGGTAATCACACAGCCATGGGATGCTACAATCATATAAGTGCGATGGCTGTTTAAAGGACTACTCATTCAGGACTGTCAACAAGTTTAAGTACTATTCGTTCGATGCTGTCATTGAACGAGCGGTTGTTAACCAAGGACTACCTATGCTTCACCTTAGCAATAATTATGAGATTAGCTGCAATACAATGTTTCCATGGTTAATTTAAAAAAGCTGTAGTATAGGTCTAGCTCACTAAATCCCATTAAACCTAGGAAAACATGCAGTCATATACATGTTTATTTAACACAGTAGCTATAAAACAAGACTCCAATCCAAATTATTGCCTCTAGCAAGGATTACTTTATTACAGGGATCCCCAACCTGTGGGCTGTGGCCCACTACCAGGCTGTGGCCTATTCGCAACTGGGCCGTGTGAGTGGTGGGCTGGCACATGCGCGAGCAGTGGACACCAACACTCACAGTCCGACTCACACCTGCTGCTCACAAATGAAGATGTGCGTGTGCGCGTACACCTGCCCCTCACACAAAACACCCCCTCGCGCCAGGCTGCCAACCCGGAAAGGTTGGAAAACACTTTTTTATTAGATATCCCCAGATAAGCTTCTCCCAGCCTGTCATTTTTGTATTAGCAATATAAGAGTAATACTGACCGTAACTTCCTAACATCAGAAAAATACTATGCAAATTGTTTTTCAGACCTCTTATGTCACAGAATTGTTGATGTAAAATCTTGACAGTGGGTCAAGTACATGAAACAGTTGATTTTAAGTGGTCCATGTCAGAACTGAAACATACAGGTTCTGGTGTTTTCATCCAGACATAATCAAAAAGGAGCGGAGGGAGTCTAAGGACATTAGCAACAGTAGTTCAGAGGAGCTAGGGAGGAAGGGGCTGAGAAGATGAGGACAGTCAAGTTGGTGAGACATGCTCTCCAGAGACCCCGACACATAAGGAGAAGGAAGGGAGGTACTGGAGAGGCGGATGGGCTGGTGTGATATGCCATACCGGGACATCTGTGACAGCATCAATTGGAGGGGCAGGCTAATGGGATATGTCATACTGGAAATAAGACATTGGCCGCTATACAAAATGAACAAATAAATAATCATGGGGAAAAGAACAATAGAGATATATAACAAGCGAAATAATGGGCAACAGCCTTGTCTTATTTATCCCAATACATGTATATATAAAATTAAAAATGTTATGAAGATAAAAATAGAAACTAACGGAGTAAGAAAATGAAAAGGAGAAAACCAAAGAAAAAGCTAAAAGTATAAAAACAAAGAAGGAAAAAAGGATTTAAAGTAGTAGTTTCTGATCTTTAGCAGTTATAAATACAATTATAAATCAACTTCTTGCTCTATGGTTACATCTTTTTTTATTTTTTCTACTTATCAAAAGTATAAATCATAGGTCATTTTTTTTTGTTTCACACATAAAGTCTCCAATGATTTCCAGTCAGCTGTAAATGTAGATAACATCTCTCTCATTAAAGAAGTCAATTTGGCAGTCTCAGAAAGTCCTGTCATCTTCACCAACTTTTCCTCCACTGTGGTATACTAGCGAATCTTTCCATCTTTGTGCATCTAATATTCTTGTTGAAGTTATGCATAAAAACAAAGTTCCATGCCTTTTTCCAACTGTTCCAGTTTATCACATCAAAATGGAATCCTTTTCTGCTTTAACCTTTCACTTAAAAAACATCTCTTTTCTCTTATATAAAATAATGATAAGAATTTCTTTAAGGAGAATTATATGTGTACGATCAATCTTCAGTCTTGTAGTGAAATGCTGCAAAACTTAAACCTCATCTTCTTCCTGACAAAATGAACCAAAACTTTCCTAGGAGCATTTCGTGTTCTTGCAAATCTTGAGTTTATTCTCTAAACATTTAGCAGTTTCTGTCTGTGTCCTCCTCTTTCATATCCAAAAAATTTGCCAGGACTTTAATTAGCTTTTCTCTAATGTCTTCAGCAGAAACCTCTGGGATAGCTCTAAGTCTCAAAGAAAACATCTCAATTACAAGTCAGGTTATCTAGTTCTCTTTGCAATTCTCTGTCGACAACTTCTATGTTACTCTTCAAAATTTCCACTTCATCATTAATTTGTGTTATGTCTCCAGCACTTTTACAGTTTTCCATCTTCTAGACTTATGTCATCTCTTCATCTTTACAAATCTTTCATCCATTTTTTTTTCAAAAACTCAATTTAGTAGCAAGTGACTCAACTAAATTACTGCTGAACTGCTCATTTTCTGAAGCAAATCAGATATGATTCCTCTCTCTGCAGGTTACTATAATGATCCTCCACTCCCCTCTATTCTTTTGAAATAGTTGCCATTATGGTATTATAATCCAAAAATGAAAATGTCTCAAACAAGGGAAAACAAAAGGTAAACTTCCCCTCTCCTTTCTCCCTTTTTGCATAGTTACGGTCAACATCACAGCCTGGGTCATGTTATGCTTCTTTTGCAAAATCCACCAAATGTCTGCATTCTTTAATAATAAACAAAACATATTTCCATGAGGGTCCAGATCATTTGTCTTATTTAATTCCAATTTATTCAAAAGCACTTTCACTAAAAAAAAAATTCAAAATAACTGTTCCCTTTATCTGTTTCAAACTTTCTTACTTAACTCCTTGTTAAGCTTTTTGTAGAAGTTCTTAAGTCTTTAGCACTTTTTTTTTTTTGCTTTGTAATGCAGAAATGACAGCTCACCAAGTGGAATCTTATTCTGCTGCCCAGAAAATCTCTCTTTAGCTGTAAATTAATTAGATCCAAAAGCAATTAAGAAATGCGGTTCAGCTGAACTTTATGTCAGTGTAGGCTATATTACAGTTGTGAGTGGAGATGGAATCGCTCCACTCATGAGCAGCAGCTGTCCAGAGTTCAAAATGGACAATCTCACAATTCCTCCTTTGTCCGGAGAGCCAGCATTCATCCTCTGGCTGCTGTTCTCCACCACAATGTCGTCCCCACTTCTTTAGAGACGCCGCCTCGTTCACCGTGACCCTCACTGGAAGCCTTACTCACCCATATTATTTTGGTTTTCCCAAAATCAAGAACAAAGCATTCACAATGCCAAACTATGGCTGATCTGAAACAATTCAGAACTGAAGCATGATGGTTTGTTTTCAGCGCAAAATACTTTTCCATTTCATACACATCCCCATTAAAGATTCTGACCTGATCCAATTGTAGTGTATTCACCCAGTGAATCATCCTCCTTGACCAGGCCTGTCAAACTGGCGGCCTGCGGGCCGGATGCATCATGTGCAGGCCACGCCCACCCCAGCTACGCAAAGGCAAAAACGTCGTGATACGTCACGTGACATGATCGAGTTTGACACCCGTGCTCTTGACTATTATTTTACTTAATTATTTCTTCAAATTTGTTATAGCTGCCCGACTCCAATGGGCTCTATCACATGTCCTATTGAATATTATTTGTTTCCCTGTCCTTAAAAATCCAAATTGTGGTATAAAACATGTTTGAAAGTATAAAATTTGTAATATTCTAAATTTTGACTCACTGCCTGGTTTGGAGAATTATCTGTCTTCAATTCTTTATGATTAGAAAATTGGATGTAGATCTGCTGACTCCGGAGGACAGGAGCAATTGTGGTGTAGTAGCTCACCATAGTATTAGCTGCTTCTTCTGTATTCATTTCTATAAAAGCCTGGTAAAGGATTTATAAGGAACAAAAAAAAAATTATATTGCATTTGCACAAAGATTTCTAACCATAATCTGCAAATCTATTTTTAAAAAGCTGTCTCTATTCTCATATAGGCAGATAAGCCTTTAAATACAAAACAGAACCAAAGTTTTGGCATAGCTATACTAAATTTTGTTTAAAAAAAATATCTGAAAACGGCTTACCTGATTTTTTCCTTTTAACATTAATAGGTTTGTGACCTTCCCAAAAGGCAATCCCAAGGAAATAACCTCAGCTTCTGTCACGTCACTAGGTAATTTACGGATATGGATTACTCGTGATGGAACTCCTGCACTTCTGCTGTCACCTTTGAATTTTTTGCTGTCATTTCCATTGGCTACAAAAAGATTACACAAGAATAGGTAGTTTCTGATATAATCAAGACAAATAGTGCATTTATCACAGACTACAAATTGAACACAAGATGAGAAAAAGTTGCATAGTCACTTCACTGCTTCTGTTCAAAAGACTACTATATAGCAACTTCCCTTTTAAGAAGTTCTAGCAAGCCCGATCATATTATAAATTAATCGGCTCCATACATTCTGCAGTTTGCTAGATTATAGCAGAAATGCACAATCTGATGCCCACCAGTATATCTGCATACATCTCCCATCAATTTTTCATTTTTAAAAGCCTAAACTCACATTTAAAAACTGGTATGGAACATCAAATTAACCAATACAGTAAATACATCTCTCCAAAACCACTATTTCCAAACGTTCCTCAGGGCTTCATTATTCATAAGATTTACAGGCATCTTTTTAGAAAATAAAATGGCAGGTAGTTGTTTTACTTTGCCATAAAAAGCAAAGTTAAATTACAGTGCTACAGGAGATCCTGGAGTCTAATGGAGTCATGGATATTAATCTTGCACAGTATTTAGGTTATTCTCCCCAGTGCAGCCATTTTGTAAATGTATACATCAACTCATAATAGCTATGTGATGAAAATTTGTATGACACAATTTCAAGTTTCCAAATATGCACATCAGCAAAACTGTTACTTATGGAACAGACTAATTTATTCTAATGAGATTGCTTAATATAGTTAATTATATTGATATGGCCATATAAGTACATTGTATAGAAAAGTAATCCAGTGAACTTCTACTTCAGGTTTTGCTACCAGCAATCACCGTAGTAGCTTGTACACTGTAATAACCTATATACTGATAATCATAAAATTACCTTACCTTACTCATAATTTAAACCCAGATGGGAATTTCACCTCCTACATAGATTTATCTCCATGTCTGTTTGCTGTAGGGCAACTTGCAACCAACAGTAGCAATTTAAGTCTGGCAACCAATGGTGCTTTAAAACTATTACATACAGCTTAAGAACATGTTCACTAGCTAATCACCTAGCCCTAATAACAGCAATTTCATAATGCTTCCATAATCACATAGTTGATCAATAAAACAGCATTTTTATACTCCAATAGAGTTGGGCATGAGGCACTTAAGCATACGTTTCAATCCAAAGATATCATGATCTAGACAGCGAGGGCAACTTTATAATTTCATTTTACTTTTAATTCACAGTCGCCTAGTTCTAAAGACTAAAACCAGCAATAGAAAGTACAAGGCAAGCAAACAAGCAAAAATAAATTTAATAAGCTAATTAGCTGACCCAGAATGCAATGGTGCCAGTAGTGATGGGCATGCCCCAGTATGTCCATGTTGCACCACTGCTTATCAGGTGGTTTCCAGGTACAGTTCAAGGTCTGGTTATCACTTTTAAAGCCCTTCAGGATACTGCATTAGATTATTTGAAAAACCATCTAACTCCCATGGTTTCTGCCTAACTGGCAAGATCAGGCAGAGTTGGTGAGCTTGATGCCATCCATCAGGATCTAGAAAGGGTGTTCTCTGTCATGAAACCTGCCTTCTGGAACAATACCCCCCCCCATTTCTGTAACCACCTCCCTGATTTTTCAAATGTCTTTCAAAACTTGGTCTTGGGGTAAGGAGGTTGTAGAACTGCTATTGGTTGTATTTTGTATTATTTGGTGTGTGCTGTGTCTGGACATGCTTTTTTTGTTTTCTATCCTTTAAGCCGCCCAGTGTCGAGCAATCTCTTTAAACAAACAAACAAACAAACAAACAAATGCCAGACCAGTAAATATTGACTGGCTTTGTAAAACATGATTAAATATTCAGAAGAAAATCATTTGCAGCAATAGATTTGCTACAGAATGCCCAAAAGCTAGCGTTAAGAGGGAACTCTGATGAAACAAGACTGTAGGCACAACAGTGAAGGTCAGGAGAACAAAACCAAAATAAAAACCTCCAGTACACTTCAAACAAATACTATTCAATTGCAGACATCAGAAAATAGTCTTTATACAGTGATCTTACCAGTGTGTGTCACATATTCAGAAAATAACCCTTACACGAAGACGAGTCCATTTTGCAATAATTTCCTTTTTTCTGCAAATGGCTGTTACTTGCTCTTCTAAACTATGCAAAATATTTCATCTGCATTAATCACCTATATAAAACTTGAGACATAATTTCAGGTATCAGCACTAGGGAACTTAGACTGCTGAAACCCTTTAATAAATGGCAGCAAAAGCTCCTTTGGAGCCAGTTGCTACCTAAGTGACTGGAATAAGTATTCAGGTTGCCTTAGAGGTCAATTTCCCCTGGCAAGTAAATTCTAAAGAAATGTTAAATTCTTGGGGCTATCAGTGTTACCTGCAGAAGCAGAGTTGCTGCTCATGATAAAGGGTCCGTTAGTGACACAAGTAGAAAAAAGTTCGTCAGATCCCCGCTGAAAGAGAAACAGAAAGGGAAAAAAAGTAAGTTGACAGCACTTTGCTAATTTCTATTCAGGTGCTATGAAAACAAGAATTTAAAGTGGTAGAGAAACTGAGATGGGTGGAGAAAGTAAAGGGAAAGCTTGATATTCCACTCAACCCTACATATAATGGAATCAGCAATGACATGTTAAGAACCATACAAGCAAGGAACAGAGCAACTCCAACAGTGCCCATAACCAAGAGTAAGATTTATATTCTGAAAATATAAGAAAAGAAACAATTTATTTGAATGATTGTTTAGGCTGCAGCCTTCCTCTCTTAAAGCAAGGGAACAACAAAGAGCCATAGCTTGGCTTTGCAACATGAAAGTAAAGTCAAGACTTGCAATTCAATCCACTTTGAAACAGTTTTATTTGAGTGAAATATTAGTGAAATAGTGGGGTACTACTCCCATATGAAAAAGGAAATAGATTCTTAGATGGACAGCAAACCAATTAAAGCATGTGAAATTGAGTTCTTTCTCAAAATGCATTTTTCAAAAGCAGCATCTTTTGCCCCAAAGGTGACAGAAAAGGGGGAAGGCATTTATGGGGCACAATGACTCAAGCTGCACTATAAAATTAGCAAATCACATCTACTTGTTCTATTGATATGAGGGCTAGGGGGTTAAAATCTTCAAGTGCAAATGAGTCTGGCAACATTTTTGAGTTCAAGCTTTTTCTCAGGCAGAAAGCTCGGCATCTCGGCAATACCTATCTAATTTAGCAGAAATTTGGGACAAAGCTTGATATAGTCAATCAGATTGGTGAGATATCTAAATTGCAGCTGAAGCTTAGAGAATATATTTTGCATATTTGCAAAAATAGTATTATTTCTCTAGACCAGGGGTGTGAAACTCAAGGCCCGGGGGCCAGATCCGGCCCATGGGTGCTTAGATCTGGCCCGCGGGGGCTCCCTGGAAACAGTGAAGGACTGGCCCATGGTGTCTCTGCCAGCAAAAACGGAGCTCGGGAGGGACGTTTTCGCTGGCAGAGGGTTGCAGGAGGCTGTTGCAGCTGAAAACGGAGCCCGGAAGCCAGTTTTCTCTGGCAGAGCACTCGGGCCACCATAGGCACCCCCCGGCTTGAGTGATGGCGAGCTGGCCAACCCCCCTGGCCACACCCACTCCACCCCCCCAGGTCAAGCACAACCCTGATGCGGCCCTCAATTAAACCGAGTTTGACACCCCTGCTCTACACGGTCTTCATTTGAGAAAGCACTGTAGTTAGAAGACAGATAAGGGAAACTAGGGAAAATTCTTGACTAACAGGGTCTGCAAGTTACTAGATATATTGGAACTTTCTAATCATAGCATCTTTGGATGAGCATGTTGAATGAGTAAATGGCAGGATTCTGCCCGTCCTTACTAATTCCCATTTGCTTTCTCAGTAATAGTGATTTAGTAATGCCTACATAACCAAGCTCTGTAAAACATTGGTTTTTTTAAAAAAAACATTGAAAGTCTTTTTATGTCAACCAGTTTGCCCCATGTCCATATCAAACCAAAACAGATGTTTATCCAAATTGGAAACGGAATATTATGATCTGAATATATCTGTACCGTATGACGAAGGTGAAAAACACAAAGACTCTGGCAACAACTGAAGGGTGTGTGTGAAAAACCAGACTAAAGTGTGTCACATCACTTTTCATTCAGCAGGCCCAAGTAAGTTTCTTTTGCTCAGCCATCACATGTCCCAGCATGGTAATATCCTGCCCCCGTGGCCACACTCTGGAATTTATATTGAAAGGGTGGCCACTGCTGCTGAAGAGGAGTAGCTTGGAATCTCCTGCAATGTGCAGGAGTTTGCAGTTAGTCATGGCAATAATAGAGGGCATTGCCTAAAATTATGCAGCCAATACATAGTTTCTATTGCTGCCTCAAAAAGAAAAAAAAACATGAAGTTTCCACAGATTGTAACATTTGCACAAAAAAACTGTATCAAAAAATGAAAATTTCTATATGAAAATTTCATCTTAACCAACCCCCCAAAAGCAGCATTCCAAAATACAGTTATGCTGTATAAGTAATCCACTCAACTAGTGAAATCTGCACCGTGTACAGGTAAGCCCTCAATTTACTACCAAAATTGAGCCAAAAATTTGCTTTGCTAAACAAGACAGTTGTTAAGTGAGTTTTGCCTCCATTTTACAACCTTTCTTGCCACAGTTGTTGTTAAGTTAGTTACATGCTTATTAAAGTGACTCTAGCTTCCCCATTGATTTTGCTTGTCAGAAGGTCGCAAAGGTGATCACATGATCCAGGGACACGGCAACTATCATAAACACATGCCAATGGCCAAACGGATGAATTTTGATCACGTGACCACAGGGATGCTGCAATGGCCATTTGTGAAAAAACATAAGTCACTTTTTTCAATGGTGGTGTAACTTCGAACGGTCACTAATGGCTGTAAGTCAAGACTACCTATATCTCTAAAAGGAAATCAGAGTTAAAATGGGTTATCTTTGTTGGCTAGTGGCAGCTAAGGAGAGGCAGGGAAGGTGCTGGGAAGATTGAAGGTGAGGCTAGTGGCATATGCAGCAATGAAATACTACCATTGGCTGAAAAAAGGACACGAAGAGTAAGTGCTAGGAAATTTTGGAGATAGGTGAGCCACCAGCTTGGGCCATGCAGAAAGCAACTCAGATGAGGAAGGGTGCAGGGCACACCAGCCTTGACCTAGCAGTGTCTGGATTTTTGTTTTATCAGTCCTGAAAATAATCCAGGTTTCAGTTCTGCCAAGCTAGGGCTGACCCCAACAGAACTTATGGAATGCAGTGATTTGTTCCAAGTTTGAAACAAAACAATGTTTCCATTCTATGAATACCCCTAGTTATTACAGAAAAGTGCTGATTTACACATTTATTAAATGCTTGTGATAGTTTAAAACATTTCAGAACAGCTGGACAAATAAGCTAGAAGCACCTGTCCATGTAGGTACCATTTATTGGCCTGAGATTACAAGTCCATACTGCAGTGAAAAAGAAAAGTATTTCAAATTTTAATAAAAACCTAGGCTAAATTATTTTTATATAAACTTATTTTAGTATCATTTTGTTTTTAAAGCAAAAAATCAAAAGAAAAAAGAATTCTATTATAACAGAAATGTTCAATTCTATTATGAATTAATTTTATGACAACTTTCCTCTGCAACTTAAGAACACAAGAAGCCTCCTTTAACTCAACGTAACTTCATGGACACATCATGCTGTTTGCTGGGTTAAAAATACAGAAACCATTTATTATTGCCTTCTTCCCACGTTTCCCCTCTCCCCATTTCCTCTCTAAGCCTGTATCCTTGCCATTTCTTGGTTCCCAATTCCAGTACTAACCATGCCCAATGAAGCTGTTGTTGGTTTTTATCAGCCACATTGGCTATGAGGAACAAAATGGCTTAACCACTTTTTAAACCAGAAAACTCCTTTATTATTCAAAACTAATTTTTTTTGCCTCAGATTTTCAATGTGGGCACAAAAGGAATCCTGGCTAGTTGTACTTCTTTCAAATCTTTCAGCAACTCAAATATCCTGTTTTTATGGCACACAATTAACACGATTAATATTTGAATTAGATTAGAAAACTTGCCTCCAATGATTTTAGATTGAATTATGTGCTCTACTAACTCTAGGTAAGCCAAGACATCTTCTGAAATTCTAATATGCAGGCTAATTATTGTTGGATCATCTTCCCTACCTTTATTGTTTAGGGGTGTGTGTACGTACGTATGTACTTCAAAGTAAAGAGGTAGATCAATTTTAAACAAGATAGAACTGATGCCCTTTATAATATATTAGAATTTCACCCTTAGATACACCCTTATCACTATCCTTGGTGCTTGGGAATTCTGCCATTTTTGTTCAGCAAATCTGGAAGACAATAGGGGTCCTTGCCCACCTTTTCAACTGTTGGTCCTGTTGGATCCTCAGCTGTTAATCAATTTTTGTCTATCTTTCATAAAGGTCTCATGACTGCTCAAAAGCACAACTCTCTTCTGCTGTATTACCCTCCTTAGCCTTCTCAGACTTCTTCCAGTTACTATAGAGACAAGTCATAAAATAAACCTCTACTCTGAATGGATCTGAAGGGTGGGGCTGTCAAATGGCTCAGAGTTCTTGAACTCAGAATAATCGAAGTTATGCAGTCTTTCTTGTCTGATACAGAACTCCACACCCAGGTTTACAGCTGCCAACATTTACAAGCGCATTGCACTGCAAGATTCTCATCCAAACCACACAACACTCACTTCCATCGTGCTCATTCCTCATACGTTACACCACCAAGTTGTGGGTGCACCACTTCAGGACATCCAGCACAAGGTACCCTCCTGGATAACACCCCTTTCTTTAATTTAAAAGTTAATTAATTTAATTAAAAAGTTAAATTAAAAAGTTAAAGAGCCGAGGTGGCGCAGTGGTTAGAGTGCAGCACTGCAGGCTACTTCAGCTGACTGCTAGCTGCAGTTCGGCGGTTCAAATCTCACCGGCTCAAGGTTGACTCAGCCTTCCATCCTTCTGAGGTGGGTAAAATGAGGACCCAGATTGTTGGGGGCAATATGCTAACTCTGTAAACCGCTTAGAGAGGGCTGTAAAGCACTATGAAGCGGTATATAAGTCTAACTGCTATTGCTATTGCTGTGTAAAATTTATATGGCTACGTACCTTACAAATGAAGTCGGGGTGACTAACAAGAACTAAAACCCTCATTAACACCAGCCAATTACCACAAAGTGGCTCCCTAAAATACAATTCACCAGCAGTTGTTATGTGAATACAACTGTAAATGTTTAAGCCAAGGCTTAACTTTCTTGTTGTCTTTTCCCCTATTACCTCATTTCACATTTTAGAATTAAATAACCATATTTTTTTTAGCAAGGACAATAATTTACTTCCTACAAAAATTTCATGAATTAAAGGGTTAAATTTTGCAGAAAACTGACGAAGATGCATACTGCACATGCTTTCCATATTTTCAAACTGAGAAGCATTAGTTAATATTTCTTTATGTCAACACATGTGGCTCACATATGTGATAAAGCCTGTTATAGCAAGCCCACCAAGAGCCAGCTTATAATAGAACTGAAGATGCACATTAAGGCCTGGAATGTCTCCACTGACATTCTTGGCTTGTGGCCTGAAGCCATATTCCCTGTTTCCATGGCAAAGATCCTAGTCTGTACAACAGTAGGTCTATCTAGCCCAGGGGTCCTCAAACTTTTTAAACAGGGGGCCAATTCACGGTCCCTCAGACTGTTGGGGGGCCAGACCAGCTGGGTGGGCGTGGCTAGGTGGTCATGTGATTGAGTGGGCATGGCTAGGTGGTCGTGACTGGGTGGTCGTGTCTACATCATGTGACTAGGTGGGCGTGGCCAATTTAACGGTTCATTAAACAATATACACAAATTAAACTTTAATTTGTTTTGCTCCTAGGGGTGTTTTATTTGCTTTTGTTTGCATGTTGCTCTTTTGATTGACTTTTCTTTTTACTAAATCGTTTTTTAAGTTGTTTAGGAGTATAGTGGTCCACTTCAGGAAACTCAGTTTTGCAGCAATTCTTCTCAGCCCCAAGGAGCTTACAATCAACAAATAGAACAAACCAGGCATTGCCTCTCCTTGTTTTGGGTGGGTGGGAGGCAAGGGACTCAGCCCAAGAACTGGGCTTCCTTAGAGAGGCAAAGGAGCAGGTTTATGTCTACTCCAGAACATGGAAACAGGCACCCCTCAGCAGCAACTTCCCACATACTTGGGACCGTTCCCCGGCCAAGTCCCCCAACCAGCACGGGCTCCTTTTGTTCTCCCTCCACTGCTGCTCAGTGCCAGAACAGACAAGAAGGAAAAGGGGTGCTTCTTCTCTGGTCTTGATTCCTCTGCCCCCTCCCCAATAGTTCCCTTGCCAAGATTGTGGCTGAAGCAGCAGCCATGAGACCCAGGCAAGCCCCTTCTGGCAAAAGGGCCTTCCTGGGCTGAGCTAGATTACCAAGTATAGTAGCCTGCCTACCCCCTTAATTGGTGGGGGAAGGAAAAATGAGGAATTACTAGACTGGCCTGCCTTCCCAAAAAGTGCTGCCTCTCTCCCCCCCTCCCCAACCCCTCCCCCAATTTGGCTATTGAAATTAAGGCTGCCTTCCCCTCAGCCCCACTCTTGATCAGGGAGCCCACAGCCTCAATCTGAAACCTAGGAAGAGGGATAGGGGAGCACGGGAGATGTGCTCCCATTTTCCAATTAAGAAAACTTAAAATCTACAATGCTGCTTTTTCAGAATGCTGCACCAAAACCCTTTTCTTGAGCGAGGAGGAGGAAAACCACCTTTAGTGCAGGGCTCCTGCTCCCGTCATCACCGTGCAAGCCCGGCCACAGCAGAGGCGCCATCCACAGGGCCAGAGGTTGGGGGGATTTCCTCGCTGCCACCTGACAGGCGAAGTAGGGGCGACAGGCCCTCTTTATCACGAGGGCCTCCTGGAAGGGATCTTGCCACTCCATCTCCCCCTCAGCGTGCTCCCCAGGGGCAGATATTACAATTAAACTTTGCCCACCCCACCGGAACTGGGCAGCGAAGGGTGAGCGTCCCGAGCAAGGCGGGAAGCGGCAGTGGCGACATTCAGGGCAGGGGATTTGGCTGGTGCGAGGCGCTTCAAGGAAGAGCCAGGGAGCATTCCGGGAAGCCTCGCTATCCCCCCTGCACCTGCCATCCTGTCCGAAATGCCGCCGTGAGCATCTCAAGCAAGATTTGGCGAGGCGCTTCAGAGAAGAGCCAGGGAGGCTTCTGACGCCGTCTTTCGCGCGCTCCCCTCTCCCCGCGTGTGTCAGTCCACCCGTCCCTGCCGCCGGCCAGGCCAGGTGGCGTTCCGGGAAGCCTCGCTATTCCCCCTGCCGCCGCTGTCCTGTCCCAAGCAAGGTGGGGAGCGGCGGTGGCAGCATTCAGGCCAGGGGATTCGGCTGGTGCGAGGTGCTTCAGGGAAGAGCCAGGGATGGTTCTGATGCAGTCATCTCCCGCACGCTCCCTTCCCTCCCCCCACCTGTCTGCAGTCTCAAAGATCTGGAGGGCCGTGCAGGAAGAGAAAAGGCAGTGAAACTTGCAAGAGCGGAGATAGGAGAGCAAAGCAAGCAAGTGAACCTTCGGCCTGCCAGCTGGCCTCTTTATTCTCCCTCGCTCTCGAGGCAGCCCTCTGGAATGGCAGCGACAGCACACGTGTCTGCGAGAGGAAGAGAGGCCGGGTGAGACCCAGACGCTTTCTGGCTCCCCTCATCCCAGAAGCATCAACCCCGCACTCTCCCCTCTCTGCTAGCGGCGGCCCCCTTCTCCCTCTTGGGCGATCCCGTGTGAAAAACAGGGCGGCTGCTAGCAAGAGGGGAGAGTGTGAGGTTGATGCTTCTGGGATGAGGGGAGCCGGAAAGCATCTGGGTCTCACCCGGCCTCTATTCCTCTCACAGACACGTATGCTGCCGCTGCCGTTCCAGAGGGCTTTCCTTGGGAGTGAGGTGGAATAAAGAGGCCAGCTGGCAGGCCGAAGGTTCACTCGCTTGCTTTGTTCTCCCGTCTCCACTCTTGCAAGTTTCGCTGCCTTTTCTCCTCCCGTGCGGCCCTCCCAATCTTTGAGACTGTGGCCAGAGTGGCGGCGGAGAGGGGAGCGCATGGGAGGTGGCAGCATCAGAGCCCTCCCTGGCTCTTCCCCGAAGTCACCCTGGACTAAGCGGGCAATCCCGTGTGAAGCTGCCGGGCAATGCCATGTGAAGAAGGGGGCGGCTGCTAGCAGAGAGGTCCTGAAGTTGGTTCTTCTCTGGGACAAGGGGAGCCGGCCGCAGCTGCTCACCCGCCCACCCTCCGGCCCGGGAGCATGTGGCTGCACCGGCGGCAACACCCCTCCACATGTGGGCCCTCTCCCGCCCACCCGCGCCCTTCGGCCTTACCTTTGCGGCAGCAGTGGTGTGGTGAGCATTGAAACGTTGAAATGAGCAGAAGTGGGAAGTGTGGCTGGACAGTGGAAGGGCGACAGCTGGAGGAGGGGCGATGTGGGCGGCGCAGCCTTGCGGAAGGTGAGGGACCTCCTCCCCAGGGCCCCCGTCAGCCGGGAAAAGCCAGCCACGCGGGGAGTGGCTGGGAGGAGAGGGGTGAGGCGAGGAGCGGGGCTGAACCCCACCACTCCGCGGGCCAGATATGTTGGGTCGGCAGCCCGCGGGACGTAGTTTGAGGACCTTTGATCTAGCCTGACAGAGTGAATACTCTCTAACAAGGTCAAGGCAGAGTATAATGAAGCACATTTACAGAGCCTGCACTACTTCTGTAGTAATACAGAGATATTCCAAGTCTATTTATGCGATGAGGGCATAAATTTCATGTCAAGTCAGCGAACTATATTTTCCATAGTTAAAGCTGATATGAGGCACAACTTTATAATAATATACTTTATCGAAGTCTTAGGTGAGAACCATAGAATCATAAGACTGGAAGGTCTTCTAGTCCAACCTCCTGCAGGAGTCCTTACTCCATCTCAGATGGTTGACCAATCTTTTCTTGAAAATCTCCAGCAATGGAACACTCTGGAGGCAAGCTGGTCCAATGATTGTTCAATCAGGAAATTTCTCCTTAGTTCCAGATTGGATCTTCCTCCGAGGAGCTTCCACCCATTGCTCCTTGTCCTGCCCTCAGCTGCTTTGGAGAACAAATCAGCCCCTCTTCCCTGTGACAATCCTTCCAAGTATTGGAAGATGGCTATCATGTCATCCCTAAACCTTCTCTTCATTAGGTTAAACATAGTTCCCTTAGTCGATCATTATATGGTTTAGCCTTCAGATCCCTTATCTTTGCTGCTCTTCTCTGCAATCAAAGTTGTTTATTATTTAACTTCTTGGATTTTTTATTTCATTTCTTGGATTATCAATACTGTAGCAACAATAGCACTTGAGAAATACTCCTTTTTTTTGGTAAAACAAGTCTTTCAACAGCTAAAAAAACAGCTGTCTCAAATACAAAAAAATTGAGGTATCTCAAATATTTCAACTATTTCAGACTTCAAGCAGCCTTCAACATAACCAGTATAACGTAATTTTCAAAATTAAGAATTCTTTTTCTGCACAATTCAGATTTTAATCACATCACCCTTCCCTTCCCGCTTACCAATTTGAATATAATTCTGATAAATTTAATTGACTGGAAATCTTGCTGACTAGATTCACATTTCATAGATAGCAACACATTAAGAAGACTACAATGTTTCACAGCCAAGAGATGGGATGCATTCTCCGAACACCTATTTCTTATTACGTTTGCTGATATGTGTTTACTCATCATTGTCATCTCTATAATTAATGGTGCTAGGGCCAAAATATTCAGACTGAATAGTCATGTTTTGTTGTATTCAAAGATGTTTGACTAGTTTTTAATTAAGAACCAGCCTTTCAACAGACTTCTCAATAAGCATTGAGGAAACCTAAAAGTTTAAAAAAATTATTTCCCACAAACAGAACTGATCTGTTTAGTATATCAAACTGAGTTACCTTCTTTGCACTAACCTATCAAAGACCTCTTGCATATCATCAAATATCCCTGAAGCATTCTAGAGTTCACACAATTCTGGCACGTTCTTGTATAATTTCACTATTACTCTGCATACACTGCAAATAATGCAATATTTTCTTTTGGAATTTTTCAGTCTAGAAGATTGGATGAGAGGGGAAGTTGCTTTCCAAAGAAGTCTGTGTGGTATTAGCAATCTTCCAAAGATGTCTTCATGGAACCTGTCCCCCTGGAATATAACCACCCCCTCCCAAAAAAAAAGCATCACACAATATCAATGTGATAATTACAACAGAAATCTCATTTCATTAACAAAGTCATTCAGAAACCTAAGTCTTAAAATAGCTTGGTTTTGTGAGAATGGTTTTACAACATGTAGTTGCTGAAACAATGAGAAGAATAAAAACACCTACCTTTGTTCCAACTGTTATATCTTGGACAATGCTGTAAAAAAAGAAAAAGATTACATAGTTAGCCGATTTACATGTATACATCAAAGATATATGAAATAAAACAAAGCGAAATGAAGGTTAAAATGTGAAATTCCTACCAGACAATGCATGCTTAAAATAGTGCTGGAACCAAAAAGTAATCAGAAATTTAATTCATAGGAAGATACATATCTCCCAGTAAGACTACTGCAAATACCACAAAACTGCTCTTCCTAAGAATTAGACTTCAGACTATATTCAAGCCAAATATACAGTATTGCACATACATTTCAATATGTAAAAGCCACATGACATTTATCTCCATATGCTTAAAACAAGAGGACAAACCGAATGAAACAGATTCTATTAAACTTGAAAAAAGGTACTCCACCCAACTCTATATAGTTCAGAGAAGTAGGCTTTTGAATATGATAATGCCTTCCACATCAAATTAAGCTTTATGGTAGTACAAGGTTAATTGTTCTTGCAGACGTATAACTACATCTAAAACCTGACTTTCAAGACTAAATAACAAGGTTGCACCCTTTGTTTTAAATCATATGCATCAAGTAAAGTTTTTTTTTATCCTGGATTTAATGAACTCATCAGCCCTCACTCCGGAGCCTACAACAGTTTCAACACATCCTATGTTCTCTCGTCAGCTAGGTCAGCCCTAAGGGAGCTGACACTGCCCCTGCATGCACATATTACACACCCCTTTCCCAGCATTAGCACTGCATATAAGAATATCCGTGAATGAAGCTGAAGTAGTAGTCACAAGGACAAAGAAATACATGGGAAAAGAACAAAGGCTGCATAAAAGGCTTTAAGTTCTTTCAAGAAATGTCATGATTGTTCTCTTACTGCTGTTTATTTGCTTTAATCAGCTTGGGTCATTACAGATACTAAACTCAGTAATATATGCTACACAATTGTTATCCCTCTACATAATCGGACAGATGTTTGATTTTCATCACCCACAGTTCTTGCTCTTATTTAGGTTAGATGGATGATGGGAATGTCCAATACACCAGGACATGAACCACACTGTCATCCCATTATTCAATGGTGTCTGACAAATTTAGTCTTCTCATGACTGATGAATCCCTTCAGAAACACCACCAAAAACAACTGCAAGCTACTGCATATCATCAGTGCATTTTTCTACAGCTTTTCTTGAAAAATAAGGTGTAAGGTATAATAAGGTGCAATAATGTAAAAAATAAGTCAGCGGCTTCCAACCTTTTTGGCACCAGGGAATGGTTTCGTGGAGGTTTTTCCGTAGACTGGAGGGGGTGTGGTTTTGTGTGTTGCCTGCATCCAGCGGATGCGACTTCACTTGTCTGCCTGGCCTGGTTTCTGGCATGCCACAGCACGGTGCCAGTCCAGAGACCAAAGGTTGGGGACCCCTGTATTAAGTCACCAAAATGTTTACTGTATCAGCTTACAACTTAGCTCCAGAAGCTGACTTTAGATAAAAAGCCAATCTGGCAATGTAGACACCATCTAATTTATTAGGGCAGAAATTATTCTTTATACTTTCAGAGACAATAATATTGATTGGCCTGACAGATTAGCTAAAATAAAGAATATGTAGTGTTACATGTTGGACAACCATAACCATTTGTCTAAAATGGTATTGGGTCTCCTGCATGAGCAAAGGGTTGGACTAGAAGACCTCCAAGGTCCCTTCCAACTCATTATTTTGTTCTGTTATTCTGAAACAAGACCCGAATTTGAACATACAGTGGTATCTGTAATAATGGCAGTGATACCAAAATGGCGATTCTTATGCTGTGACATTATAATACAAATGCCATTATACAAGATGACATCAGTGTATCATTTGCCTTTGAGGTCCATGCAAACATTATAACTCCTGCTAAATTAATTTCTATAAACTTTTTCTTGTTCCAAGATCACCTTTAAACAACTTCCTCTCATCTCCACACCCAGATAACAAAAGTCCCACCCATTAAAAAAGCCTGCAGGGAAATTCTTCATTCTCATGCAAAATGTAATTTTTATTCTTCTAGGTTTTCAGAAGGAAGAAATGATGCAGTTCCCACCAAGAACATCTACAATTATCTGAAAAGAAGTGAAAACCTTTCTTGGCATAATAAAACAATTCTGAAAGGACCATAAAGCAAGAATTACAGTACACTGGCCATGCTAAACTTTTTTTTAAGGAAAGTGAAGACTGGCCAAACTTGATTCCAAAAATGGATTGAGAAAAGTTATAGGGAGGGAACTTTTTCTGTAACTATGCTTTGCAAATGAAGAAACAAAGTGCAGTACTTGTCCAATTATCTACACATAATATCATTCAGAGTTTTAACTTTTGTCCAGCTTGTCAGTCACCCAAAAAAACATTCTACTGTATTTAAAAACTTGACCAGGTTCACAATGAACAGATAAAAATAACAAATGCCTGATATATGAAAAATGGGATGGATGTAGAGCAGTTTCTGCAACTAGTGAAGGTGACACTAAAATGATAAAACATATGGTATGACATCAAAACAAAAGTTCTCTCTTTTATAATTACATCTCAATATCTTACACAAGTTGATAAGTGGATTTTTGCAGTGCTCTGCATTTTATCACTTGCCCTCTCTTCTGAAGGTTGATGACACGATGAGAATGTATTTCTAAGATACAGTTCTGACCACATCCACAAAAAGGAATGTAAAAGGCTACAACTTCAAGTATAAAATAAATGAAATAATCAAGAAAGGGGGAAATATTATTATTCTATGAAATAGCTTTAAAGACCTTGTTTAAAGATATCAACAGCAAAGAAGATCACAATTTCTAAATATATTTCAAGTCTAGATTTTGAACTCAGTGAACAGAAGCAAAACCAGGGTATTTGCAAGAATATCAGAATAGTCTTGATGGATTAGGCCAAGGTCCATTTTAGTCCTCCTTTTATTTTACAATGTAGCCAAAGAATTATTTACATTAGGAGATTGAGACATATTCCCATCCAATTGTTGTTCCCCTGAAATTTGATTTAGAAGTATGTTGCATCCAAGATAACAAGGTAACATGGAGTATTTATCTAATCCCTTCTCAACCATTCCAAGGCAACAACCATCATCAGGTGATAATCATTTCTATATATATTCTATGTAAAGCATTTTCTTTTATCTATTCCAAATCTTTTTCAAATTAGTTCTAATTTTTGAGAAAAAAAAAGAAAAACTTCTATGTCATGCATGCTTTTGAAAACTAACTTGTTTTTCCTTAGCTGTATGCAAATATTTTTTTTCCTTATAGGAAACATGTTCAAACCCATTGATCATTGTAGTTGTGTTCTATTAACAGTGATAAGAACAAAGGAGAACTAAACTTATAAAGACGCTACAATGTTGGCATTTTTTATTTTCAATCCTTTTGACATTGCTAGCATTAACCTTTCTCACAGCTGTCAGTTTTATTTATTGAGCTATCTACCATAAACCCAAAGCTTTAGTTTCTTACAGACAATTCATTATATACCGTATTTTTTGGAGTATAAGACACACCTTCCCCCCCCCCTAAAAGTGGGTGAAAATTTAGGTGCGTCTTATAGACCGAATACAGGCGTTTTCGCCCTCCCTGGCCCGTTTTTGGGCTCCCAAGCCTTCCACGCCTCGCGTTTTTGCCCTCCCTGGCCCCCAGAAGCACTCTGTAGTGCTCCGCACGGCCTGTTTTCGCCAAAAACAGGCCTGTTTTCGGCCTGCAGAGTGCTTCTGGGGGCTGGGGAGGGCGAAAACGTGATGCACGGAGGGCTTGGGAGCCCAAAAACAGGCCTGTTTTTGGCGAAAACGGGCCACGTGGAGCACTGCAGAGTGCTTCTGGGGGCCGGGGAGGGCAAAAACATGATGCGCGGAGGGCTTGGGAGCCCAAAAACAGGCCTGTTTTTGGTGAAAACGGGCCGTGTGGAGCACTGCAGAATGCTTCTGGGGGCTGGGGTGGGCAAAAACGCGACGCACGGACACCAAAAACTATTTTTTTCTTGTTTTCCTCCTGTAAATTTAGGTGCGTCTTATAGTACTTATGAATACTTAAACTATCTCTGCCATTTGGTTGATAATTCACCAAATTTTTTAAAAAAGATCTTTAGAATAAAAATTGGTTGATACCATCCAGATTATTTAGAATTATTTGTGAATTTGGGTTGATAGCTTGTTGCTATATTAAGATAAATTTACAAACAAGCTTTTGCTCCTATGGTAAGATAATTTATGAACAAGTTAAAAAGCACCAGTCTCAACACTGATCTTTTTGCCTACCACAATCAACACACATCTTATTTCCTTCATTCCTGCCTTCAAAACAGGCTCTTTTATCTCATGACCACCACTGTTTACTCAAGAGCCCTTAATGAAGAACTTCATTAAAGACTTTGTGAAAATCCAGGCCGCATATAAGGAGAATATATATAAAATGTTCTATGGATGGCATTTACCATCAGCGAGATTGGCCAAAATGTACCCAACTATAACACCTAATTGTTGGAAATGTAATCACTTACAAGGGACGTTCTACCACATGTGGTGGACATGTCCCAGAGCAAAGAAATACTGGGGTAAATTAAAAAATGGATTGAAGAAATAACAGAGCAGAAAATTGAGATGAGGCCAGAGCTGTTTTTATTGGGAATAATAAAAGAAAACACCAAAAAAGAAATTTATTATATTATACAGCATATAATTACAGCAGCGAGAATTACATTCGCCCAAAATTGGAAGAAAGAGAAGATCCCCTCGAATGCAATGATTATAAAAAAGGTGCTAGAATGCGCAGAGATGGATAAACTAACAATGGAATTGAGAGAAACAATGTATTATAAAATATAGAACAGAAGGTATGATTGGCTTGAAAAGAAAAGTAAAATTAATGTTTAAAGGAATGTAGGATGATGTAACAAAATGGAGTAAATGTATCTTTAGAGTGTAAATGGATGTAAATTAATGTACAAAATGTATAAAGGAGTAGATAGGTATAAGAATGTTTATGTAAAAAAATTAGACCTCAATATGGAAAATATAGAATTAAGAAAAAATTCCGATATCGGAAAGCTGTAGTAGTGAAATTATGTTTTTAAACGTGGAACTTTCAATAAAAAGTATTTTTTTAAAAAAAAAAATTAAGACTGTGAAAATCCAAGTACAGCATATTGAAAAGTGTTGCTGACATGTTCAAATAATGGAACAAAGTTTATCCTTATGAAATCGATAATTCTTTTAGAAATGTTTGTTCACCATGTGTTGTTATTTTTCTTTTCATTACTAACAGTTTGCTTAGCCTTAGAGCTACCCAGCTTATAGTTTTTCAGGTGTTCTACAGGCTCTTTAAAATATTCTGCTTTGGGGTCAGAAATTTCACATTTGGGTTTTTAAAGAATTCAATATTTGATTCTATTTGCCTTTGGTTTTCTGTAGCTATTACCTGGTGGATAATGATTCATTAGCTATTTATACCTGAGCTAGTCTTAATAGTACAAACTATATGTGAAGTTGCTTCCCTGCTATTCTTACTTACAAGAGTTTCATTTTAAAAATGAAGGCTGCACTGCAGATGTCATATTACAATCGTTAATTGCTCTTAAGCCTTTTGGCTTAATGAGCAAAATTAAATTCTTTGAATAAAGATATGACAGGGAACTGCATTGAAGGGAGAAGGACACTACTAGGTTTCACCGAAAATATTTGAAACAAGACAAATGAAGGCAAGGGACCTAGGATTCAAATGTAAGTTTGATTTTTAAAAGATGGGTGTCATGGAATAAAAATCAATTCAGAACCTACTCTGAATACAGAACATCACATCATCAGGAATTGCATTACAACTGAACATTCAAAGGTAACTAGAAAGGCTTATTAAATTTCTCTTTATCTCCCCCACATCATTTATCTTCCCCTCCACAATTCTTTTAGGCTAAACGGATCTCCCAACTGTGTCCATCTCAGATCATTCCCCCCCCCTTTTTTTAAATTCCCAAACATATTTTAACTCTTCTTAGATGCCTCCAACTTTTTTGGTCATCGTTCAGCATATATAAACCGCGTAAAAAGGGGCTATACCTTTATTTTCTTTAATAAACGTGTTTAAGTCTCTTCCCCTCTCCGAAATTATTTTGCCTTTTAAAACGTAGAGAAGCAAGAGTGGGATTAGGGCGGAGGCAGAAAAGAAAAGCCCTTTAGGTTAATTAATATCCGGGCGACGGGAGGCGGCCAAATGTGGGAAGGGGGCGTGGCCAGAACACGAGCACGAGGCAGCCGAACCCAGCAGGAACTACCTTGAGAGTTAATTAAAAAAATAAAATGGAGAAGCGAGGAAAAGGGGCGAGGACGCCCGGGCGCGTTCATATCCGGAATGTTGAGCAAGTCACGCATTTGGGACTTTTGAATAAAAGCACAGGAGGGGAGGAGGAGATGGGAGCAAAACCGCGGGACTCCAACCCGGCACACTCCACGTCGAAAACTACACGAGCTTCCCCCAACCGAGCACATTCCTGAATTATAGAGCAACCGGTGTGGGGGAGATCAAGTTGGGGAAAACCACGAACCATGTGCCGGAAATGGTAGGCGGAAAGGACTGCAAGACAGAACTCGAGGCGCAGAATATCGGCAGCGGGCAGCCGGATTTAGGTCGCGCGCGGGAAGCGTGGCGCGCGCTCGCGAGTGGCGGTGGATTTTTAGAACGTCCAGGGAGGGTCGGGAGCGTGCGCGCGCAGCCCGCGAGCGAGGAAAAGGGGGGGGGGAAACGATGGCGGCGC